>RJWM01001690.1:0-11720 GCA_004363535.1 Dasyprocta punctata | reverse complement strand
TATAAGTAAATGGACACCACTTGAGACTATACTCATTAGTGAGATAAATCAAACCCACATGTGTAAATACCGTATTGTCTCCCTAGTGTAAGAAATGGAAAAAGTATATATGATCCAAAATCTATAATAAATGCTATGTAAGGGTAAAAAACAGCTCAAAGAGCAAAAGTCGTTAGGAAGGAAAAAGGGGGAAAGAGGGAAGGGAAAAGGAAAAGATATAAATCTGTATATACGTATATGTAAGGTAACTAAAATGAACATACTGCTGAATGTATTAGTTACTGAGAAAGAACAGTTAATACTCATATGATTAGATCAATTTTACATGTCTATATCTGTTAATGTAAAAAACCATTTTGAAGATAAGGATACGCAATATTGCAACCATTGTCAAGTTTCTATCATCTTGTTTTGTAAACCTGTAATGTTACTGTTGTGCATTTACTCTAGTCATTTGTTTGTCTCTTTTGATTTTTGTCTTTCTTATATGTGTCTTTTTTTTTTACTCTTAAATAAATAAATAAATAAAAACAAGACTCAGAACGTAAGTGTAACCACGCCATGTAACACCATGTTCAGCACACAGTCCTTAACTGTGATTAGAGTTTAGGAAAATATTAAATGCTGATAATAATGATAATAAACACTTAAACTAATAAAATTTCAAGGATGAAAACTAGATCATCCACTGGAAAAATGGGAAGTCTTTGAGACCTGATAGGAGGAAAGAGAAGATTCTATTTGCAAACACAAATTTTAAGGCAATGGAATGGTTAAATACTGATGAAAAAAACAGTATTTCGGAGCCAGGTATTTTTTTCTCTGACAAGTAACTCCTTAGGTTTAGAGTATCTGTAGTAATCTTGTGCAAAGAACACTGATAATTCACTTTCCATTATTAATCAAAATAAACCTTCATCCAAATAACACAATCTCTTACCTCAGGCATCCATGGGTACCCTGCTCGCATCTGGCAGCCTTGTGGGCACGGCAGTCTAGGACGCACGGCCAGCTCTGTGAGATCTGTCTTGTGGAGCCAGGCCTGTATTAAATACCCTTTTACCTGTACTCCTTGATCCCTTCTTTGTTTTCTAAAAGCTATTTTGTAAATAAAACAAAACACCTTATTCCAACCTGATAACATTGCTTTTGAAAAATTGATAAGTAAATTGCATTTCAAAATACTGAGGATCAGATTCTCATGAAATTTTCTGATTTTTCTGATATTCCATTCTCATGATTCACTTTTAAAATAAAAACTTAAACATCTGAAACCTGTCCATGTACTAGTTTTCCAACCTCATAAATGGAAGCCAAAATTCATGATAATATGATTTTCTGTGTTTTGATAGAATTGAAAACAATTTAATACTGCTTAAAAGCACTGTGACCACACAAAATATTGTCACTTGATTTTATAAAGCTCATTATAAAGAGCTCTGGAAGATCATGTGAACATTTAAAAACATATAATGCTTCTAATTATAATTAAAATGGGAGAAAAATCCCACACCTGAATGGGATAATCATTCTACTTATAGGTATTGATCATTTTCAAAGTCCTTGAAGACAAAGATATGATTTATTTGTCTATACATGGATAGACTTAGTGCAGTGCTTGATGAAATAAACAGTAAAAACATTTTATGAATAAATGACACTTTAAAAATAACACATAGATCCTACTATGCAGCTGACACCTACCCAAATGCTTTACAAACATTAACTCATTTAATATTTATTATTAAAGGAAAGAAACTCTCATTTGACAAGGGAAACTAAGGTAGAAAAGGTTTAATTACTTGTCCAAATCACACAGATAGAAAATGATCGAGCCTGGAGCCAAACCCCAAGCCGAGCTGTGCTAGCAACTGTGTTCATAACCTGTAAAAATTTTAAATAAATGCGCTCTTCAAATTTAAAAAGATAAAAATATTCACATCAACATATACTTCATTATATCACTGAACTCAGACTAAGAAGATTTAGATTCAAATACATCTTTAATTTAGTTGCCTGTGGCTTTGGGCAAGCTCATTAACCTGATGGGTCCTCAATTTCCTTAATGTGAAATGAGAATAGTAGCTTATCTTACAAACCTATTAAGAATTTTAAAAATTAATCTTTATGAAAAAATAGAACATAAGTAGCTACTCAGAATGTTAGCTGACATTTCAAGGACAATGATACCATTTTCTTCTTTCCCCTTTCAAAAAGGTACATAATGTACATTACATAGATTTTAGAAAATTCTATTTCATCAAACATTATTTTCAACATCTTTTAAAGCTACAGTTAATCCACTAAAGCCTTTTCTGGATGGCCAGGTAAGTTTCAAACCCAACAGCTTGTTTTCTGAAAAAAATTTTTTTTTTCCTGGAGACTGTTATGGGTTAAACATCTAACACAAGATAATAAAATCTCTTTCTTCTAACTGGGCAATCAAGTGATAATAAAGATTAGACTAGTGATACAAAAATGACATTTATTTTTATTGAGACCCTCCAATATTAACAGGTTCCATCAAATCCACAGATTACACTGGCAATACAACAAACGACCTTTCTTTCACCGAGACCCTCCAACCAAACATCACAGGCTCTAGCAGATCTGATGAAAACTACCCTGGTCAGAGGCTCTCAGTCCTGACCGCTTGCTAAAGAAATACACCAAGATGCAGACCCTTCCTTTTATATTCTGATTTTTTTGTTTGTTTGTTTTTTAAATTCCCTTTGTTTCTAATTTGCAGCACAATTTGAGAATACCGGCTTAGGTTACCATGCAAAACATTACCTGTGTCCTATTCCCATTTCACTTTTACTTTAATGAAAACTAATAGTACACAATATTTCATTCATATTAACACTGAATTAACACTGAAATAGTCTGAGAGGTTCCCCAAGAACAGAGTCACCACGGTACAACTGCACTGATACTTAGCTCCCTTCAATGGATTAAAGCAAAGACTATATATCCATCTACTGTCTTTCATTATCTGAAATTCCAAAACTACAAGAAAACGGGTAGCAGAAGTTGTACTGGCTTATTTTTTTCAACTTCAGGAATCATAATACATACAGTACAACTCTGAGATTGTATGTTTTTGTCAATCAGTTACAGCAAGTATTTCATGTTTACTACACTCAGTGTTTTGATGTGGTCAGTAATCTCAGAACACTTTATATTACTACTATTATTCTTGTAGCTTTGGTTCCTAAAATTAACTGTAGGTTAGAGGCAGGCATTGTTGAACCAAAACAAATCTCAGCTGAGGGATGTTTTGGGCTGTTAATGTACTGAATAGAAATGAGGGTCCACTGAGACTACTATAAACTGAAAAGGATTTTGAAAATCTAATCATCTTCATTCCTTTTATGATACAAATGTATAAAGCCAAGAATTTCAAAATTTCAAACCTGAGTTTTATTTTACCTACTGCATACATAGTAGGTTAACCACATGCTGTGACAAATGTCACAAATGACACTTTATAAATCTCATACCACTAAAAGCATTCCTATTTGTCAATGATAAGCCAACTAGCCCGAATGAATAAAATATTTGTTTCCTATAACCATATAATACACACTCAAACTTGGACACTCTGCCACTTAATGATTAGCTTCAGAGTTCACATGCTCAAACTCTGGTTTCAGGTGGACATTTCACTTTCAGTTATTCAACAGCCTTGACAAACAGCTCGCAACAGATGACTTTGCTCTGGTTGACGACAGCCACAAAGTGGTCAGGGTCTCCCGAAGATCACGCTATCCTGTCTTGCATATGCCACACACCATTAGATTGGAGCTTTCAGACAGAACTTTTTAAAACGTAGATTTGTTAAATAAAACCAGCATGATAGGTTAAAAATTTAATTAGATCTCTGATTCTTTACTGGCTAGATTTCCTTTGGGGAAAATGAGTATTTGGGGAATGGGAATTAATTTGTTGGAGCTTTTCTTGATGTCTTTCACCCAGGACTGGAAAGAGCATCATGAAAAAGAGTACTCTTTTTGGAAACTATGCACACAACATATTTTTCCTAATAGGTGTGAAGAATGGCTGCTATGCATAAATGATTGTCGGAAAACAATACTCTGTAAAATATGACTAAACAAGTAACTGCATTCACTACTGTACTCATTGCTGATATCCAGAACAGCACGACGCATCTTACAGATACTGATACTACCAATCCACAACTTTAAACCCCGCAACCGTCATACTCAGTAAAATGGAGAATAAAAGTTTTAAGAGAAAATTGGTATTAACAACCTTGAACAAGTCACAAGACATCAGAAGTCGCTGCAATATCAAACTTAAGGTTGTGGCACTTTCCCAGGACGCCCATTATTCCTTTGGTCCATGGTGAAGTGCAGTGACTGAGCCCAAGCAGCTCCGACGACCTGAGAACCCCCAAAACATCACAACAAACCTCAATGCTGCAATAGAAAAGCAAGGCGCCTTCCCCCACCTTCCCTGTGAGCCATCCCTGGGACCCCCAAAGCTTTAACTTCCGTTCATCCCAGACCCTCCTTACCAGGAATTCTCTCACTCGACGCTGAGCGTTGACAGGTGCAGGTGGTGGCTTCCGCACTGGAGATGCGAGCCTGGGGACAGGTGCGAAGGGGCGCACCCCTCCGGCCCGGGAAGGTCGGCGAGCCGCGGGGCGCAGCCCACCCAGGGTCTGGGGGGCTGAGTCCTAGTTGGACGCGAGAGCAAACTGCGTTAGTCTAGCGCTCCCTCCCGCCGCCCCTTCCCGATTCCCTGACACTTTAATCCTGCCCTGGGGGACGGGTTAACCCCGGGCCCCGGGTGGTCGCAGGGGCTGGCCGCGGCCCTTTCCCCAGCTCCCGGGACGCTCACCTCGGCGGCGCCTGCCGGCCTGCGCTCGCCCCGTTGTGCGGCTGGGCGCAAACTTCTTCGATTTAAGTCCTCTCCGCGCGCCCCGCCCCGCGCGCCCGCCTCCCGCCTCCCGCCGCACACACGCGGGGGTGGCCGAGCCGCGGAGAGCCGCCCCTCCCGGACCTCTGCGCACCTCCCGCCCGCGCCAGCCCCCTCCGGGCCCCGCAGAGGGAGGGGCGAGCCCCGGAGCCGCCAGCGCCTCCGCGCCAGCGCCCCGCGCCCGGGCCCAGCAGAGGGGCTGCGCGCACGCGGACCCCTCGCCCTGCACCTCTCGGGGACCCCGGCGCGGTATAAACGCGGGAAGCAGGCGAGGGACCCGAGTTAGATCTGGAGTGGGGACGGAGTAGGGGGCGACAGACTGGACTGGAAAATCGCTAACCCGTCTCTGGAGACGGCTTTCTGGGCGTCTTCTCCCTTCCCCAGAGAATGCGAATTCCGGAGCTGGGTTGCCGAAGGACCCTAACCCCTGGCCACTCAGTGACAGGACCCGGGAGCGCGCGCAGGTGGACGGTGTTTGGGCGAGGTAGTCCAAGTGCGATGGGGCGTGAAAAGACCGCTGCCTAAGAGCTGGGGTTCAGAAACAGGAACTGGGGCAGGAGGTAAGAAGAGAGACCCTGGGGGTCCGGCAGACCCGGCCGCGGCGTCCGGAGTTGGGTTGCTGAGCCAGGGCGCAGGCTGAGTTTGGGGAAACAGCGCCCTCCACCTAGAGCAAGACTGGCGCACACAGGTGTGAGGAGAGGCAGGGTCGGAGGTGCCTGAGTTGGTGCTGAGGACCAAGAGGTCGCCTTTGCTTTTCCCCCAAACCCCTTAGGATGCCAGCCAGCGCCCGGGACAATCTGATTCCTGGCAGGGCGCAGCCGGGGCTGGCAGGCGCGCCCCGGGAGGCAGGCAGATTGGTTCCAAGGACGGGTCGCCCTCAACCTCCTTTAGCACACAGCTGGGTGCAGGAAGGCACAGCGGACCCGCGTTTCCGTTTCCTAACTCCGTTCAAAGGGTCTAGGGAAGCGGCCTCCCGTGCGTCCCGGGACCGCAAGGTGGCTGTGCACCGTTGAGGTTTCTAACCCTGCTTCGTTGGCCAAAGAATTGGCAATACAGCATAATGGGACGAGATTGAAGTCGGATGGCAACAACACAGTACACTCCCCCGGGCAGGACCAGTGCGAGGTTCTTTTAAAGCACACGAGGCAGCCTCAGAGACCAAGGCAGAAGGGTCTGCCGTGGAACTGCTACCCTGCCTCAGCCCTGCTTGGAGCCTTCTTCTTAAGAGTCAGTGAATTTCTGGGAAAGTGTGTGTGTCCCGGTCCTATGTTGCGCTCTCACGTCCAAAGCCAGAGCGACTTCCAGAGCCCCTAGTTTGTGTGGTTGGGGACTTTCCCAGCCACAGTGGAAGACGAGATACAGGGACTAAAGAACTCGCCCACCAGACATAGTAGGAGTTGTATCGTTCGAGCTCCTGCCTCTGTCTGCCCCTATTTCTCCCTCTTTCAGCATGGTGACCCAGAGGGCTGTAGGTGACTCACCATGCATTCAGACCCCGTGGCACCACCCTACTACTGCAGGGGAAGATTCAACAATCCCTTCCTTCCCAGATCTAAGTGAGAATGATGTTGCTGGCAGGAAGAAATGTGACAAGACAGGGGGCTGGGTATTTGGGAGAGGAGGCTTGCAAAATAACACAGGCGTGCACGCGCGCGCGCGCACACACACACAAACACACACACACACACACACACACACGACACACACATGCCGGAGCATACAACCTGAAACCTGCGCAAGAAAGATGCAAATCCTCACTGGTGATTTAACATCTAACCTAGGTTCAGAGTCTCCTTGCTTCCCAGATGCTGATAACCAGCTAACACCTGACCATCCCCTCCTTTCAAAATTCTCTTTTGACACATGAATTACCTTCATTGGACCCAAAGAGCAGAAAATAATTAAAATTTTTAAGTTATCTTCTATGGTGAACTGCTGGGGGCCAAATCTTTTCTTTTGTAAACCCCAGATCACCGAAATAACAATGACTTTAGGCCACTGCTGCCCAATGGAAGGTGCTTCTGCCCTGGCACTGAGTGATGAAACAAGCAGCCGGAGAGTTTGCTGCTGGATCCCAGCGTGTTCTACCTTACAGGTAAGGACAACAGGGGTCCTAAGAGCAATATGGGCTTGGCTTTGTACTGAAGACATGGGGATTACAGCCTTCAGCCGTAACACAGATGAGACGAAATCTAAACATTAGCAAGAGAAATGGACTGGGTGTATTATAAAACCTTAAATTGTGTGTGGTCCAAGTATAAGCAACCTAGACTAATTAAAGTGTTAATTGTGTTAGAAATAATCTTAGAACAAGGAGAATTGTCTGTGGGCAGGAGATTTAGGGAATGTGGCAATGCCATAGCAGGCAGAAGCGAGATCAGGGATGGTGCGCTGTGTCTCGCAAGAGGATTAAACTGATTTGGTTGGCAACAGAAGTTTATTGAATGTCAGAGTGGTTGCATACCTGTTGGAAGGACTTGGAACTACAGGACTAAAACTCTGCTTCTGCATTAATAATTTCAAAATATTTCCTATGTGAACCAATATGTCCTTGCGGGGGAAGATGTTAGCATGGGGATGATTCGTTAAGACGAATTGGTATCCTTCTTGAAAATACTGTGAGATCTTTTCCTGAAATCAATTTAGTGAGCATAATTGGGGTAAGATAGAAAATAGCAGAACACAGCCTATTTGACAAGCACGAATGCGTTTCTTGAAACTTTTATCTCATTTCTGTATATGTGTGTGCACTGAGTTACAAAGTAAAATATGCTTTCTTTGGGTAATAATCACTAAGTGACTTTCAGAAATGCCTTATATTTGTAAATAAGCTTTCAAAGGAAATCATTGCATCAAAGGGGCACTGTGAAAATAAGTATCTTAAAGTTTAGTGATCATTTTTTTTTTGGTATTTTCACTGATTTCTTATGACTTTAAAATTCTGTTTTTATGAGACTTTGTGGCTTTCTATTCCTCTTTACAAGTTTCCCCCTTTGGGCAGCTACTAATATAGGGAGAATTTTGCTGTCCATCTCACCTTCCTGATCGTTCTCTCTGCCGAGCGCATTCACTAGTGCAAGATCTCAGGACCTCTTACTTCTTACTCCTCAGAACAAGGTTTACCCCTCTGCAAAACCAGGGTTTAGACCATATCATTTTAATACTACCTAGGTCTCTAGAATCCAGTGACTTTTCCATAAAAATCACTGAATTTTTAAAATTGGAATGAGGAGGAATAAGATTGCCCTTTATTAATGACTAAGTTTGCTACAACCTGTCCTTGTGAGGTTTGGTGATATTAGTGAAGGTCACAGTGTAGAGACTGAACAATGTTATTCAGTTCTATTTTGGGGAAAAGTTTACCAGTTCAATGGATCTGAGTTTCTTCTTTATGAAAAAGAAATGTGGAGGAAAAAATGTTTGGCCTTTTTCAGAGCCCAGTTCGTAGCTCCAATAGTTCCTATTTGGCAAAGCTTTCCTTATATTCAAATGCACCCCAATCCTTCCTGCTCATGTGATGGGAATTTAATCCATATTTAATGCTACCTGGGGGCCCAAGGAGTATCATGGCCAGTTCCTACCCTGAAGAAGCCCATGATCTGTAGGACAATGTTTGTTTTTTGCTCTTGTAGCCTCCTTCCACATAGACAGCAGCTGGTGATTATTCTTTATGTAATTACCCTTCGTGTATTTACAGACCTCGCCATTGCAGGGAGAATAATAGTTCAGCTTGTTGAAAAGTAATGTTATCCTTTTGAAGTGATTTGAATTTTGACCAGAACACACATTTTTGATGTGAGTCTTCTACTTTGATTTTCAGCCTGTTTTTGAAAAATAGGAGCTAGTGCACTTGTATCTCTCTCTTCTTTCTTCATCCTTCATGGGGTACTATCGAGTTGTGTTTCTCTGGGGAATTGTGTTTCCTGGCACGGAAAAAACAAATTCCACTTGAACTAGGAAGTGTGTTTCCAGACTGTAATTACATAAACTTTACTTGGGTTAACTGTTAACTTATTGAATAAATAACTCAGAGAAGGAGGGGATGGTGGGGGCATTCACCATTAAGTAGCAATGGAAGCTAATTATTCCATCTCTGATGAAGTTGGGAAATGTTCAGATTTTTCCTATCTTCAAAAGAAAACTCTAGGAAGAAACCCAGGAACTAAGAGTAAAACTGCAAAGACAAATGAATGAATGAATTCATTCGTTCATTCAATAATGAAGATTGAGCACAGAAAGTTTCCATTCTAATGGGAGAAAGGAGATGATGAAAAATGGAATAAGAAATAAATTGTTAATTTCAGATACAGATAACACTGTGAATATCAATGAAAGAAGATTGATTAGCAGGCAGAAGGCTAGAAGAACTAGCTTGAGATGGTTAGGGAAGGGTCTCCTAAACTGAGATGTAGATAAAGAACTTGCTACTTGGTGCTATCTAGGAAAAGTCACTAAGTCTTATTGCCTACCCCCTTAACAAAATAAATATCATTTAGGTGAGAAATCTATTCATTTTGTAATTGTGTGTGCGTTTTATAAAAGTCTCTCCATAGTTTAGCTGTGTTTAATTCATACTAAGGAAGAGCTAAAAGAATTCAACCCTGTCATTAAGTGACCTGAGACTTGTACTGATACATATTTGATGATTTCTTTTTCAGTAATTACTAAGCACAGTTATAAGCCCATTTCAGATAAAAATAATGAGGCATAAAATTATATTCATAACAAAGTCTATGTATTTTCATATGTTTTAGAAAGACCCCCAAATAAAAATCATTCAAAAAATCAGTTGTATTTCAACCAGTCACAAAGTGGACTCCTCAAGTGAGTAACAGAAGACTTGCATTTCTAGCAGAGTAAGCTAACGGAGGAGGCAAAGCATTTAAACAATTAGTAACAATACTTCCGACATCTGCAGCAGAAGGATATTCCAGTGCACTGGGAGCTCAGGAGAGGGGATTAGTTCTGCTTGGGAAGATATTTGCTTTTACTAGTTATCGTCTCCCTGAAATCTAATATTCCAGCACTAGAAGACCGGTGTGGGTACATGAGTGTTGGAGACACAGGGCTGTTCATGCCACAGAAGTAGCATTTTTCTTTTCACTATAAACTCAGAGGTAACATTTTAAGTTACATGGTAAATATGTATGTATGAAATTGTGGAACAAAATATGTTGTCCATAAAACTTTTCTTTGGATATTGTGTTTTAACCTTTATTACTTTCCAGTTCATCATTTAAATAGGAATGTTATGTAGGTGATAATTTGCATGGCTGGGACATTTTAAGGGGAAGTATCAGAAAAATTTAGTAAAGTAAAATAAAAACAAGGAGGGAAACAAGCTAAATGCTAAAATGGAGGCATTGAATGTCTGAAATTTTTTCATAGAATTTGTAGTCCGCTGTCCCATTAGTACCAATCCTGTCTAGGGAAGGGACAGAAGAGAGACCCAAAGTTGTAAGGGGCGCAGAGTCAGACAGGCTGCATCACTGCTTGGCATCTTCCCTAATGATCTAAAGTCCTTTGATTTTAAATGACAGAAGAATAGGTCATGGTAGGCATCTGTAAGTATTTCAGAAATTGATTTTAATTACATATGTTACTCAGAGATAAAGATGACGAGGGTATGCAAATGTTTCAAATTTCTGAGAAAGAAAAGGGATCTTTCAGCATGGAGAGAATATGCCCAGGGACTGCAGAAGGATCAGAGGGGACGCGGGGACTAGGAAAGAGCAGGCATTTCAGACCAGGGTGATTTTTAGACTACTCAGGTTGTTGTTCTTAAACACTGATTACGGAGTGTAAATTGATTATGGATGATGATGTATTGGGGCAAAGGGAGTGAAATCACATCTTTAGAACCTCATTAACAGCCTCTGCTGATTCAGTCTCAGCGTTTACCAGCTTTCCCTTCTCCACTTCAAAGGGGGGCAGTATTTTCTCACGTCCTCTCCATTCCTGCTCTGTTAAAATAATGTTTTCTTTCTGTTCTTTTTTTCCAAATTGTTAACCCTTTTCTGGTATTCTTTCTTCTGTATACTGAAAATTTCTCCTTCTAGTTGATGTGGCTGCCTTCCTCTTTCAACAGAATACCTGTTTTTATTTTCATCACTCAGGGACCAGCCGGCGAGACCTTCACCTTCTTGAAAACTGCTCTATCTTAAAATATTATTTAAAAAGAACTTTTTTTTTGTTTCTTATGAGTCTGAATTGAGGACTGCATCAAAATGGCCAAAACTCACCCACTCTTGAATGCAGAATGTTAGACTTGATTAAGAGATTTAGAGCACTGCTTCTTAAATTTTAACGTGTTGCAAATCACCTGGGGCATTTGTTAGAATGCAGATTCTGATTTATCAGGTCGGGGGTGGGCATGAGTTTATCTATTTCTAATACGTTCACCTGAGCTTTGCAGTATTGCAGCCCATGCGGTTTATCTGACGCTCGATTATTGCTAATTGAAACAACATTGATGCTAATGACTTTTACACCATCTTTTGAGTAACAAGGCTTCAGTCATCCCCCATAAACATGCACATCCTCTCATCAACTTTGATCTTTTAAAATTTGGAAACATGCTTTAATCTAGAAAGTGCTTTACTATATGACCTGGAAAATGGGGCTAGTTTTGGCTTTCTTGATCTCAGAAATACCTTAGAAATCACCTGCATGTTGAACTATCAAGGGTAATTGCTCTGGGTGAGGTGCTTTGTTGAGGAAGACATGACCTTTGTATTGAGGAAGCTAGGAAAGATGCTTACCCTTGGTGATTTTAA
>RJWM01001689.1:0-148299 GCA_004363535.1 Dasyprocta punctata | reverse complement strand
GTCTGGGCGCGCAGTCAGTGCATCGCCGCCCTAGGAAGGGTGGAAGATCCCGGGCCGGTGCTGATGTCTGAGAACCAGGGGAGTCCACGGACAACACTTGGGAGTGGCCGGGAGGGACGGAGGGTTAGCGTCTGGTGTCCGCTGGCTGCTCTAGGTGAACCTAATGGTGACGACAGGGTTTTTAAGCAAAATTGCAGCTGGTGCGTGCAAGGACCACGTGGGGTGCAGCGGGAGGTGCCATTGGACTTGTAGTTTGGAAAGCAACATAAAATCTGGAATCACCGTCATGGGAAACGTAAATGAACGCTGTGGAGGAATAGGGAAAGTCCTTACTCAGCAGTTCAGAGGCAGAGAAAATGAACCGAGGTTGGAGGGAGGCAGGGGCGGGGCTTGGGGGGAACAGGACGGGAATCCTCGGGCTGGAGAGTGGACGGCTGCGGTGGGGTGGGGAGGGTGCGTTGCCTTATGTGTCTTGTTTTAAACAAGGCTGGAAGGACAATGCATTTATGTCATAAAGTAAGGGCAGAAAAAGTCCTGAAACGTCTCCAGGCCCGGTTAACACTAGGCCCAATAATAACGGTAATGGGAGCTCGTATTAATTAAGCACTGAATAGTGTGGTGAAACTGTCGTGCACACTTAACAATAAGCCTGTGAAAAAATGAAGGGTTAACTGGAAGAGTACACAGCTCTCACGCGAAAGGACCCCAGCGAAGCCAAGTGTTAGTTACCATGAGAAGTCAGAGGGACGGTGTTAGTGAGGAGAGAAGAAACACGACGTTAGTCGGAAGGCAGCAGGTGGGGCATCGCTAGGCTGCCGTTTGCGTCCTCACCTGAACCAGCTTTCCACCTGGGGCTGCCGGCAAGAGGAAGGCTCAGATTTGGCATTTTGACTCTGGAAATTCTGATTCAAAGTTTGGGGGGGTCCTGAGGTTACTTTTTAATAAACGTTATAAAAGTTTGAGGAGATCCACCCCGGGCAGTGAATGCCGGCGTTCAGGCCGGTTGACAGAAGAAGATGCTGGAAATGAAAGACAGATCGGGGAGGAAGAGCAGAGCCTGGACCAGCCTGAAAGGGTGGGCGGGATCCCGGCCCCGTGCTCAGAGGGAGGAGACTCCAGGACTCTGACTGGCAGGGGTCACGGGGACTGGGGGCTGTCCCCAGCACCACCAACTCCAGTAGCTCGCATCTTTCCCAGATGACAGAAGCGCCCGCAGAACTCTGGGTCCCTCTACTTCGTGTGACATTGAGGCCAGGAATCACCAAGGTGTAACCCAATTTTAGGGTTAAAATGTGTCCTCATCCGAATCACCACCTCACCACCCCTCACCCCCTCAAACCATAGAAACCCGCTAGCAGTCATGTGAATCCTCTGTCAGGGGACCTAGGGAGAAGGTCCCCCATCCTCATAGTTACAAGAGGTTGTGCATGCAAAAGCCAGGAGTGTGGATGTGTTTGTAGGACAGCATATCCACCAATCCATCCTTTGAACCACTCGTCTTAGTGCCTGAACAAGCAGTGTGAACCGGGAGGCCCAGGTGCTGATGACCTGAAGTCAGCCACCTCCCAAAGGGAAGGGAAGGTGGAAAGGCAAAAGGAAGAAGATTTTATTTTCCTTTGTTTGATGGTGAAGGCCTGGGGCTGCCCTGCTCACATGCAGAATGGGCAAGTGGAAGGAGAACTCCATGCTGGGATATTTTTCCGCTTCCAAAGCTCAGCCTGGCAGAGCTTGAGAGAGCTCAGAGGGGTGAAAGTGTGCAGAACAGAGACATGACCGAAAAATAAAGCAGGAAAGAAAATCGTGTGGGTGTATCAAGGGCAGCTGCTCATGGACTCGAGATAAGAGGCACCACTGGGTCTCTTCAAAGTCATGAAGCAGAAGCCACAAAAAATGGGAGAAAAATACGGGGGGAAGTTTCACAGAACTTTGGACTGATTCTCTTAGACTTTGAAAAATTATAATGACTTGGAAGCACGTGAGCGATGGTCATTCTCAAAGGCTCCATAATTCAGCTAGTTCACTGAAAATTCACCCAACTTCTTCTGGTTTTGCTTCAAATCCCTGCCACCACCAAAAATGTTAGGGGCAATCAAATATAGGGTTATAATTTAGAGCTGCTATGGCGACAGGCAGATGGACCCCTCTTCCCTTAGCTTCACGTGCTTGGCCTCCAGCGAATGCGAGCGTTTGAGAAACATTTTATTAAGTGCAAGTCGTGCATATGCTGAAGCATAGAGATGAATTCGTAACATACCCAAGTTCCATGATTATGGTGAAGCCTGATATTAATTTTGATTTTTTAAAAAGAAAACAAACAGAAAAATAACAGGTATACTGGTGAAGAGAAGTTGGTAACTATTATTTTATACTGCTATTTTAAAATATAATTTCACAAATGGCTTCTGTATGAGCCCACATCCCATGGCAAGATTTGACTGATTCTGTCCTTACTGTGTACAATGCTAGAAATTGGCAAAGAAAAAAATGGCAGCATCTGGTATCTCTGCTGCGATTTAACATAGCAGGTTTTAGGGGGAAAGCTTGTATCTGTTGAATCCTTACACTTAAAAAT
This sequence comes from Dasyprocta punctata, assembly GCA_004363535.1. NCBI lineage: Eukaryota > Metazoa > Chordata > Mammalia > Rodentia > Dasyproctidae > Dasyprocta > Dasyprocta punctata. Next base: position 145,727 of record RJWM01001689.1, on the reverse strand, counting down.
ATATGTAGGGTCGTCTACTTACCTATGGTAAATTGTACCTACAAAATTCAAAGTTAAATTTTCTGTTATCCTTTATCTTTGTTCAGTCCTTTGTAGTAAAACCAAGTTACGCATAGTAGGTGTACTAGGGTGTACTAATAACAGATGGCCTTAATTAGTAACTTTCTTAAAGGGCATTGTTCAAAGTAGATAGTGTGGAAAGCTTGAAAGGTAGAAAACATGATGTATTTATGGCTTGCATATACTGAAAATTTTTTCTCCTTTCATTTTGCCCCTTCTTGCTTTTTATCTTCACCACTTATTTCTACTACTTATGTTCATCTTTCCTTCTCATTAATGCTAACGTTCTCATTTCTGTTGCTTTTGTAGGTCCTTCCACTATTTCATCCTTTGAATCAGTGAATTCCAAACCAAAACTAGTCAAGAGACAGTCGTGTGAATTAGCTAAGGGAAGGACCTATTTCCAAAAATCCCAGAAATAAGCCAGGCATGGTGGTGCATGTTTTTAATCCCAGCACTCAGGAAGCTGAGGTAGGAGGTGCAAGGTTGTGAGTTTGATCCCCGGTACCAAAAAAAAAAAAAAAGTCCCAGAAACAGAATAGATGATGTATTGTTTCTTCTTCTTTAATAGATAGGAAAGAAGAATCAGAAGACTCAGTAAGAGGTAAGAAATCATAGAGATGTGCAAAGCAGAACAAAAGCGCTTTGTGCACCTCTCTTCACACTTCGTTAATCTCTCCTGACTTCACCCTTTCTCTCCCTCTGGTTTAAAATGTTTACTTTTGGTCTTACAGAAAAGCTGTAAAAAAATCCCACTTCCCATTTATCGTTCACCTAGCTTCTCTTAATCATAAAATAATTATGGTACAAGGATCAAAACTAAAAAATTCACAGTTTGATAAGACTCCTAACCTACAAGTTTAATTTGAATTTCACCAGTTCTTCCGTTAATGTCCTTTTTCATTTGAGGATCTAGTCTAGGCCCTGTGTTACACTGTTCTTATTCTCTTGGTCTCTTGTGCCAGTTCCTCCATCTTTCCTTGTCTTTCGTGATCTTGACACTTTGAAGATTAGTTACGTCACATATTTTGTAGAACATCCTTCAGTTTGGTTTTGCCTGATGATTTATCACAATTACACTGAGCTTGTTCATTTCTTGACCAGAATGCTGCAGAGCTAATCTGCCCTTCTTGTCCCGATTCGTGTTGCTCTGCCTTGTAACTGGTGACATTAATTTTGTTAAAGCATGTGCTCAAATTCCTTTACTGTAAGCCTACTACTTTTTCCTTTGTAGTTCCTAAATATTTTGCACAAATATCATGTTTCTCCTTATGCTTTCACCCACTAATTTTGGCATCCTTTAGTGATTCTGGTTCGCAGCTGTGGTATGCCAATGGTAATTCCCTATTTCACTCGTTTCTTCTACATTCGTGAATTGGATGGAAACTTTAAGGAAGAGTCGACCTTTTTCCAGTCACGATTTTCTTTATTCAGTTATTTGTGTCATCACAGATTCACAGATATTTACTGTATTCTACGGGTTATAATCTAGTTCTATTGTTACTTCTTTTGTTGCTCAAATTATTGGATTATTGGGTTATTAGGAATTGCTAGAATAGCCCCAGTTCTTCTTTAATCTGTCTACCCTTTTTCAATAACTTTCTTACTTATGACATTAAGAGATGCTGTGGACTCATCTCATTTTTCCCTAGCACATCCCAGGAATCAGCCATTTTCCATAGAATCCTGATTCTTTTCCACTGCAGAATCCTATTAAAAAATCAAGTTCTAGAATCTGGGATCTGACTACTCAGGCATTATTGCTTCTAGAACACCTGTTGGTAGATAAAACCTGGAGAACCTGTATTCATTTCTGAGTCTGTATATACATAAAAAACAAGAGTTTGTATTGATACCTCCAATTCCTCACCGACACCACAATGTTCACTCCAGCTTTCTTTTCTTCTTTCTCACACAGTAAGACAGCTGGCTCTCACATACCATATATGTACTTATTTATTCAGTGCTGCTATATTCCCAAAGTTGTTTCAAATTGCTAACATGGTTACCCTTCACAGTACTCCACTAACCAGGGGACAGCATTTGTGTGCAATTCTTTTTGCTTTTATCCTTACCATAACCGCAGGACTGTCTTCCAATATTGTTTAGTTGAACTATTTTCTTCCCTAAAACTCTTCAATGTGGTTGTGTTAGTTATTTGTAATATAATTAGATTCATTTGTTCTAGCTGTATTCCTGTGTGGGGTCCTCTCCCCACGCCTTTGTTGATCAGTTTTATTTTGCACACAGTGAACTAATCTTTGGTGCACACAGTTCTGTGGGTTTTGACAAATGCAAATATCCTCAGTCATGATGCATAACATTTCCGTAGCCCCCAAACCACCCCTGCCTTTCCTGCCCCGTGATGGTCGTGGTGGCCCCCCCGGATATGTTTCATCCTCCCTACTCTAGTCTCAGCCAGAGCACATCTGGCCTGGTGGGTGTGGTTGCTTCTGCTCCCAAATACATCTGAGATGCATCTGTGTTGCTGGGTGAGCGGGATTCCACTGCGTAGACATGGTACTCATGTCTTATGACACAGTTCATGGTCTTCGCCCATGCATCGAATGTTTACACTCAGGAAACTTCCCGCTGGATTGATGCTTCTCGGAACTCTGAAATTGTGTCTTGGAAGTAAGCTTTTCATCTCTCTTTAGCACAGAGTATACTACTCACTTCCTTTTATTTACTGTGATTATTTCCCACCACCATAAGTCATTTTACCTTTTTTTTTTTTTTTTTTTGGTACTGGGGATCAAACTCACAACCTCACACTTGCCAAGCCGGTGCTTATGCCACTGAGCTAAAATTTTAACACTTCAAGGAGGGTTAGAGTCAGTCCTTAATTATTTTTGCCATAGTAGAGAGGGTGTGGGTAATTGAAATCTTGACATAACCCACAAGCTTTGCATTAGCTACTTCTTTTCCCAACTACTTAAGGTAGCAACATTGACTCATTTAAGTTTTATATCCTTTCTCTTCCTTTATTCATCCTCTGGTAGAAGCACTAACGAGTCCTTAGATGACCATAAAAATAGAGTGACAGAGAAAAAAAGAGGAAAGTACAGGCTGTGGATAATCTACATAGTAGATAAAAACCCTTGGAGTCACTGAGAATTGATTGCATGCTAGTGAACTAGATCCAAATCAGGATTCTGTGTCTTTGGCTTATTTTTGATCCCCATGTAATCCTGGCACTTGCTGATTCAGTGTTGAACTGAGGGTCAGTTCTGAGGTCTCCCTAAGCTAAGATATGGCTGTCAGGATGATTGCAAGCCCCTCGCCGTGCTGCCTTGACCAGCTATCTACAGGTCTTATGAAAGGCTGGAGATGTATTTGCGATACTAGGAGGCTCTGAATTGCTTTAAAGTCAGATCTGTAACTTACAGCCATGGACAGACACGCACAGGGAGTGGGGGGCCATGAAGAAGTGGACACTGTATACACTGCATATACCCCTGTTCCGGGAGGGAGAACAGAACTTCAATCAGATTTAAAAAATGTAAAATAAAGGAAATTAAGGCTTTTCAGCAGCAAGGTCATCTCCACAACTCCTCTGATATTTGGGATGGTAAGCTTGAGAGCTCCTACCCCATTTCTTTTAAGTCTGAGCTCACTCGAGAAGCATTCACTAGACTATACATTTCTTAAGAGAACATATTATACCTTTCCCTTCTATCTGCAGCATATGTCCCAGTGCCTGATATATAATAAGTGCTTAATAAATACTTCTTGAATGAATTCAACATTTTAGACTATTGTAAGACTTTTTAGTCTGTTGATATAAAAAATCTGATTAGTTTATGTGTTCATGAGAGTTAATTAGTCTCTGGAAATCCATAAAGTTTTGTTATATATCAGCTAATCAGTTAATAAAACACAAAATGCTAGTAAGTCTATGTAGTGCTTTTTGTAAGACTTTAAAATTACACCATGAGCCTTCCCTTCCTAAATTCCTATAGTTTGCTGTGGTAAGAAACAGGAATATATTGCCTTCTCCTACTTCGCTTCCTAATGGAAGAAAAGATTACCTGATTTCTCCTCCTCCTCTTCCTCCTCCACCTCCTCCTCCTCCTCCTTCTTCTTCCTCTTTTCCCCCTCCCCCTGCCCCTATCCTTCCCCCTCCTCCCTCCTCTTTCTCCTTCTTCTTTCTTTCAGACCGGGTTTCACTATGCAGTCCAAGCTGGCCTTAACTCACTATGTAGCCCAGGCTGGCCTCAAACTCAAAGCAATCCTCCTGCCTCAGCCCAGTGCTGGGATTACAGGCGTGCACCCCCTCACCCTACCAGGGATTACCTGCTTGTATAAGATCATTACAGTATGAAGTCTTGACAAAAATGTTTTATTTTAGGATTTTTAAAATGTGTTTAATTATTGCAGTACTAGAAATTGAACCCAGAACTTTTGTACTGAGCTACATCCCCAGCCCTTTTAAAAATACTTTCAGTTTGAGACAGGGCTTTACTAACTTGCCAGCCGGCCTTCCCACCCCCTCAGCCTCTCAGAGTGCTGGGATTCTAATGTGAACCACTATGCCTACTTTATTTTATGGTTTTAAACCCCAGATACAAAGTCTAGACAGCAAAAATGTGTTATATGTAGAACTAACTACATATAACTCGATCAGCTGATTTATAAATACTTAGAACTTTCTGGAGGGGACATTGCTAATGCCTGTGTGTGATATTCAAAAACAAATCTACACACTAAACTCTGGAAGCCTGCTGTGATTCGGCCTCATCTACAAAGTAGAATCCAACACCTAGTACCCATGCCAGTAAGTAGTGGTCATGAAAAGCTAAGTAAATTATACCTGAGGTGTCTACCTTAATTGAAATATATATATGTATAAGCAGGTAAATATATAGATATTTACATACAGTAACATCTTTCTAAATTAATTTGGCTCATATATAACTTACATCTATTTCCTTTTATCTTAGCCAATATTTAAAATCAGTATTTTACAAATGTAAACCAAATTTTATACATTAATTTCGTCATACTTTTGAAGCTGGTAGAAAGCACAGGCTCATGTTTACAACTTTCCCTGTCAATCTCGAATGCTGACTTGAATTTAAGTTTCACTGTAGGCTTTCTCATCATCTGAAAATTCCTTCTGTTCCCCTGGATTTAGAGTCCCGGGGGACTGCAGGGTCGGGAGCCGTGTTTTGCCTTCCGCCCATCAGACTGCTGCTGTGGCCCTGCGCAGGTCCCCAGAGCTGGCGCTGAGCGGCCTTCGGGGGGCCGGAAGGATCTATGCCCCTGTCCCCGCATCCTTGGCGCGCCCCTCGGCCTGCTGAGCGCTTCTGCGAGACCGGCCGGCCGGGAGTGGAGCCCGCGGTGAGGGAGGAATTCCAGGTTAGCTGCCCACCCCGGGGGCCACCCATGGCCTGGACCCTATTCCCGAGGGCCCTGACAGCTCGGACTAAATAACTGAGTCATCGCTCCTTAGCAGTCTGAGCTGATCGGCCGGCGTAGACTGAGTCCATCTGTAGACCGCGTGAGCGCGCGGAGGACGGCGGGAAAGGCCGCAGGTCCTCAGGAGGGTCTGCGCGTTGCTTGGCCCAGTAGTTACTAAACTCAACCTTGTCATTTTAACTAATTCCATTTCTGGGCAATTGGAACTTACACCGCCCCCACCCCCCCCCAAAAAAAAACTAAACTCTTATGGGTAGAGTTTGTTTGCAAGGATTTAGAATTTCTGGTTAATAATTGCTAATGCTAACGTGTGTGCGAGCAGCTGGGGAACATAGCTGAATGGAAAGAACTTCTGCTGAATCGAGGGATTCGGCTCCCTGTTTGGTGCTGAACACTGCTGTGACCTTAGACGGCTCGCCTGTCTTCCTGAGCTTTGGGCCAGATTAGATAAACTTCGTCTCAAAGACCCCTCCAGTTTTGAGAGACTTTCTAATTCTGTAAGTTTTGAACCAATCTATACATTTTACATACAAATCTCTTTATACCTAAAAGCACAATTGGAATATTTTTCACAGAGGCAGATAATTAAATAAACAATATTTCCAAAGCACTTATTGACTAAATTTACTTTTGAAATATATTGTTACTTGCATAAAATCAATACATAATATGCATATTTCACACTGAAATTCAATGTAAATCCAATACATACATAAATACATGAACCATAGTTTTATGTATCACATGATGGTTTCTTAATGGCATATTATATTTCAAAAAATTTTTGATTGGCTTTAAAAGTTTTCCCTTTCTTGCCAAATAATCATTGTTTTAGATGTAACAAATTAACAAATTACTCTGGAATCATTCGTGACTCTGCTGATTTGTGTTTCATTTATATGGCCCCTTAAAAACTGCCTCTTCTGTCTTGCTAAATTTAGGTAAAACACTTTTTGCTAGATTTTCTTACCAAATTGTACATTTGCTAGTTCCTCGTTCTTTTCATTCTTACTAATACACTCAAAGATTACTTTTACAGAACTGAGGTAATGGTCGGATGTATTGTTCTTTTATCCAAACTGATCTGACTAGATTAGCAAGCACACGGGGCTCAGTAGGATGAGTCCCAGAGAGTGCTGGGTTTGTGTAAAATGAGTGACAATTGCTTAGTCACACTCAAAAAAACATGTTGGCTTGAGTTTCCAAGTAACCTTCCAAAATGAAAAACACAAACACGGTGGGTTTTTACAGAATCAAATATTACTATAATGTTTGTAAAAAGGATTAGTTATCGGAAGTTGCTTCAACATTGGGTGGTGAAGTTTAAAAAGCCTCAGAATGGGGAGACAGAGAAGCATTAAGTCCAAAGCCAAATACAGGTTGCAGATGCTCTGGGTGAGAGTTGCCAATCCAACTGTCATCTGAGGGACACTGCCGAGGAGTCCTGCACAGCCATCCAAAGCCACTCGCAAACACAGGCTGATGGTTTTATGCATTGTGACAGATTATAAGATACCTCTGTCATCTGTGGACGTATGCACCTGGCCAAAAGTAAAGTTTTCCACATCATTCCTTCATGTGATGTGATTCAGAACTGATCTGATATTTTAAAATAGCCTCAGAAGTAAGGACACATGTCTGGTTAATTTCCTTGGTTGAGAGTAACCCACATTAAAAAAAAAAAAAAGACATGAGCACCAGAGACCCCATCTGGAATGTTCCACTCAGGGCTCAGATCTCTGATTTATTTAATTATGTGCTTAACAGGATTGTGCATTTAATTACATATACACAAATTCCTACCGTTGGTTTCTTTTGTTATTCTGTGAGAACACTGGCAGCCATTTTGTACTGCAGAACAGAATCAGGGACCTGCGGTATTGTGTGAGGACACAGGAGGCCATTTGGTACCGCAGAACACCGTCCAGGTCTGCAGGAATTACTCCTCTGTAGTGCTGAAGAAAGGAGAAATTAACCATCAGTCTAGGAAGGGGAAGAACAACAAAATATACTTACAAAGCAGAATAGTAGTTTCACAGTCTACTGGACAAGCAAATAGGAGGCTGAGGCTTTGGACACACTATAAATCAATTTCTGATTTCTTTGGTCAAATTGTAAATTATCGCTGTGCTAAGCTACCATACACTGCCGGGTGAAAGCATACTTTTCTGATTGTGTGTTAATTCTTCCTGAATTATCGGTGATTAAGAACCTTTGTCAGAAATGAAGTTGTTGTTTAATCCTGGATATATATTCTTTAATGATATTTCTGCTGGAGATCATAACTACTTTTTAGAATCTATTTAAAATACTATGGGAAAAAAATCTGTCTTTTGTCTGGGCCCCTCTGCACAAAGGGAAATACTGTTGATCTCTCAACCGCAATTGAGTGACTGTCACCTTGAAACTAGCTCCTTTAGAAAAGTGTTATGGAACCAGGAGAATGCCTACAGTATTTATCATGGAATTCAATGGACGGACAATAACTGTACTTTAAAGATTCAATTACCCCCCATTTTGTAGTTAGTAACTCTATGCATGCTTAATGTCTAAATGCAAAGAAGCTATGCAAAGTGTTTCCAAACCTAAAACTGAGTAGAGACCCTTACAGATAACACATGTTTGACAAATTTCATGAGATTTGTCTTTTCTGGACTTAGAAGAATATAATTACAGTAGTATGTAGAATCTCATTGAGATGATCAGGATATAAATACTTTTTTCCTTTCAGTTTGTTCATAGTTGAGAATCAATTCCATTTTATGACTTATTCTTCAGGAACTTACAAAATAAAAAGGGATATTAGTTAATTTTACTCTAAATCTAATACAGAAATATTGAAATATTATTCCTTGCCTTATAAACTAAGATTTTTATATTTTTTAATTACTTCTTTCTTAAATAAATTCTTCTATGAAGGAGTACAGATGGAGGTTTTATGATTTTGAATTCATTTAAGGGTAGGATGAAATGTAATGGCAAAGATGAATAATGTCAGAACTCTAGAGGATACCTCACACATGTCTTTATTTGGAACCTAGGATTAAGGAGACTATGATTTCTGAAACTCTGAAATTGAAAGGTTTAAGCATGAGATAGACATCAAGTTTTCTAGAGATGATACCTTGCAGATTAATTATCTTTTATGATGTCTTTGGGCTTAATTTCACACCAGCATTTGGCCAGAAAATAGGTTGTTTTTACAACATGAAGGAACTGGGCATCATGAGATCTAACCTAAGGTGACTCAGGGCCCCCTGGCCCTGGGACAGTCAGGTGTTCATTATCTTTACCAGGTAAGCAGGTACCCTGTGTGGTTTTGCCCTGGGTAGAAACACTAAGACTGTAGTTAGCTTACTACCACACCTAATCAAGTTAGTGTGCTGGTTTGTACTTAATACAGAAAGTGTCAAGACTGGGGCTCTACGATAGAACAGGAGGTAGGAAGTATTTCGTGTCCTTCTAGAACAGAGGATGGAGGAAGGAGATAAATGGAGACTTGGTGACTTAGAAGTCACTAAGAATGAGTGTCGACACTATATTTAACTAATTTACTTACATCCTTGCACTCACTGGAGAATCTGGCTCAGAATATATTTGTTGAATGAAAATAACAGAAATATATGAAGGTCCAGGCCCAGCTCTTAATAGCTCATAGTTAAGTAAAGATTAAAATAGTATCTACCTTAGGTGCAACTTTTAACATCGGCATGAAGCCTCTTCACTCCACACTCTCTTCAATCTATTCCTTCGCCATCCAGTCTTCACTAAACAAGTTCGTTTTCCTTAGCAAAACTATTGTGTGTATCCTAACACGTTAGATATGAGGTCTGATGAACTTTGCCTTCTCCAGATATAACCCCCGATAATTCTCCTTTAATTCCAAGTTACTTTTTCTTCTATGGAAAAATAATACTAATTTGAAGAACCAAAGTTAAAACAGTTTTCACCTTTTAAGAACAGTTTCAAACTTAGTATCACTTATTAAGAATCAATATAATAACTCTTTCCCATTGTTTAAGGCTCTCTTACTACTTTTGTCTTGCATTAATTACTTTGCTTCTTTTGTATTTATACAATAAATGCTTCACAAAAAAAAGCTACATAATTTTAGATTTTGATGGCACAATGGAAAAGTTTTCCACCCCCAAGGGGAAAATTCTATGATGTCCTCATTGTCTTTTCAGGGAATATTTATATATTAAAATGAAGAAGAATATGAAAAGAAGATAAAAAGTTCCAGTTATACTTCATGTGACATGCAGAAGTTTAGAATATATAGAATATAAAAGAACATTACATGACCTATATAGGGTTAATCCTGTGTGTTCTTAATTTTAAATTTCAGATAAATATGATTTCAGCTTTGATCCTACATGCACTAATTCTTTTGTCACTCCACTAATTAATTCAGTATGCAAGAGGAAAGATGCTAATTTGGGCATCAAAGAAGTGATAATTTTTTTTGTTTAATCAGAGTTATACAGATAAGTTTTACTCCCATTAGACCGGTTCTGGTGCTCAATCATTCACTCTTCTTTAGCGGAGATGAAGTCTGTAGACTGTTGTGTCTCTCGTCGCGTCGGAAGATGGAGCAGCAGCATCGAGGATTCCTTTACAACAGTCCTGGCGCAGTCGTGTGCAGTCGCCTCGGTGTGTTTCCGTTTGCTCTTCATGCATGATTTACGCACCTTCATCTCTTCTTTCTGACAATGGCTTGTTTATAAATTGTGTGTGTGTGTTAATTCGTGCTACTGGCATATAAACCGAGTTCGATATTTTATCTAATGATTACAGATAAAGCTTCCGGCTTTCAAGAGTTTTGGTTGGGCCTTGCTGAATTTGATTTCTCAGATGTGAGTCAGGTTCTTCCCTTCCCGGTCTGTTTGCTGAGCGCCTGCCTGTGATTTCCTACAGGAGGCTGCTTCCTGGGCAGGCTGAATCTGCTCAGTCTGGGGTGCTCTCTGCTCCTGGGAAGGTCAGGGTGTTTGGGGAATCTCCTGATGTTTGCAGAAAAAAATGTTTAGAAACGAGGTGTAATTTGATCTCAAAACACTGTTTTCTTCCATAATTTTGGGGTTTCCAGGACAAAGGAGATGGAGAAAGAGGAAGGAAAAGGGAAAAAGGGATTCTGTAGGCACGTAGATGAGAAAGGAGTAGCTAGCTGGCTGTTGTCTGAAGTCTGGGATCCAGCCACATGATCCTTTCGAAGCAGAGTTCGCAGTTTTATGTACAAGCTATCAGTTGTGTCTACTTACTCAACTAGTCTTTGGAAAACCCCAGATCCACTTCAAAATAATAAAAAGGAAGAAGACATACACTCTACTGCTTTGAAATAAGTAAACATTTAATAAAAAGAAAAGCCTTCCTATTACGAAAACATAAAAATGCAGAAAGACCTATTTCTTTAATGCATTTCTTTAATGTTAAATGTATTTCCCAGAAATCACAAGCATTTAGTCTGAGTCACTAAGGCCCTTGCCTACTATGTCTTGAAGCCAGCAAGAGTGTATGAAAGCAATTAATCAAAGTTCAGCGCATTCCTGAAGAGCATTTCTTCTTCTGGAAAGCAGAGAGATAGAATAACTTACAACTTAGTGTGGTGGTGACAGTTAATAAGCTTTTTAGTGCCCCTGTGTGGAACTGAAAATCGTACCTTATTAGTATCTTTATCTTTCCTACTCACTCATTCATGCTTATTTCAATTTAATTTTAATTTCTGGTCTCTTTCTCTATTTGTTTTTTTCCAACAGAGTGCTCCTTTAAAAACCTCAGAGTAGTTTTCATTTGCTATAAAAATGCTCAGCAAAAGTAACTATCTAGGGCCTCACAAATCCCTTAACTGATTCTTACAAATCAGCCTTCCAGAGGCTCTTACTTTGTTTGTTTTTAGGAATATTGATTATTGCTGATGTGTGTTTGCTTTGCTTTACCTTCTCAATCCTTTAGCATTATCCTTAATGTATTCGGTATTTCTGACTCCATTGTGTTTCCTAACCCCTCGGTATGGAGAAAGCAAATCAGCTCAGCCATTCCCTGCAGCTGAATTTAGCAGAGAGCTGTTTAAGTCTCCACCCAGATGTGTTATCCACTTAGGCAGAAATCCTAGAACATCATAAGACCTCCCTGTTTTTTAATCCTGAAGACAAACACCAACATATTTGAGATCTAAAGATTCCCTGCTATGGAATGAAAGCTTGCCGTGGTGACCCGTTTAAGAGTCACATCCTGGAAATGAGTGACAATTCAGAGAAAAGCAGCTGCCTAAGGCAACAAGAAGAGTCACTTTAAGGGATGTAATAGGTAAACATCTCAGTGGGATCAAACCCATTTGCTCTTCTCACATAGTTTGTCTGGTCAAAGTAGAAACATAAAAACATACCTATTCTATATATTCAAAAATTTAACTGTAATTAGAGAATTTAATTTCAAGGTTTCAACTTCCTGACTGAGGTAGGATTACTAAGAAAGATTTCTAGTATTGAATTTATCTTCAGGTATTAAAGCATCAACTCACTCAGTTTTTACTGTGTAGACATCCTGTAGGGCAAATCACATGCTAAGCAGGGAATTCAGAGGTTAAAATACAGCCCTGCTACTGTGAAAAGCATCCTGGGATTTACAGTATTTCACCTCCCTCCTTAGGAGTCACAGGCATTCACTGCCTGTCTTAGTACCTTTCCTGCGCAGTAACAAAAAACTCAAGGCTGTGTAAATTCTGAAAAGAAAAAGTATATTTAGCTCACAATTTGGAGATCCAAGAGCATGTCATGGGCATCCACTCGACTGCCACTGGGAGCTCAGAGCTGATCATGTCATGGCAGAGAAGCAGGTGTGAAGGAGAGAGGACAGTCCCCTTTCTCAGGAACAAATCCAGTTACATGAGATTTAACTCATCCCAAGAGACCTAATCCAGACCCAAGAGAGCAAACTTTGTCTTTGGAGAACACATTAGTCCATTCGTGAGGTGGTGCCCTATGGCCCAGTCTACTCCTAGTAGACCTCCAAAGACTCTGCTACCACTCAGTGCCCCTGCACCAGGACCGAGCTTCCAGACCATGAACCCTGGGGAACCAGCCATGTCCAAGCCATAGCACCAAGCAATCAAACATTCAAACATGCATGGAAAGCCAACTATGAAATTATAATATTCTCCTTTTTAATTGAGATGGGCTTGCAGCAAACACAAATCTGTTCATTATCCTATCAGTAACATTAACATAAAAGTAGACAACACTCTGAGGTAGACAAGAAGGGAAGAGGGAGAGGAGACTCTGATTTGGTCAATTTTCACTGAATTTTTTCAGATTTATTAACTCTGAAGTACTTTGGGAACCACGTGAGCTCAACAAGGAAAGAGCTTTGTGACAAATTTTAGAAGTTATAGCTGAAATGCAGAAAACTATCTGAGATGAGAATAAATGGAAGTTAATTTCATCAGCATATGCATATGCTAATTCAGAACCTAATTTAGAATAAATCAGACAACAGAAACCTTTTATGGGTGGGTATTAGAATAAACTATAGAGATATTACTCAAAGGTCTAAGAACTTCTCTGCCCACATATTTTGCTTAAACTAATTCAAGCTTTGAAGTTTATAAAATGATAAGTAGTCTATAAAATAGCTAGTTAAGACTGGATAAACCATTATCGGAATCTGGAAAATATTACAGCTATGGAGGATGTGCGTTTTCCCACCTGACCTAATTCTGTAGATTTTAATGTTAGTGATGATTGGATTTATAGCCTTTTCTGAATGCATCATTGACAATGAAAGACATATCCTGACTGTAGCAGCAGAAAGGCACATATTGTTTCCAACCTTTCAGCTCTCTTCAGCTTCATCACTGGCAGCTAAGAGTGAACTTTTTGCTTACCTGATGCTTTAGTCCTTCTCAGTGATCCTTCAGGAATGCTTTTATACGGTGTGGGCCGTGTGGAAGTGGACGTGTCGATGGTCCCAACTGCATAAACTGCTCAGTAGGATCTAGGGAGAAAACTAATCAGAACTAGCAGAATTGAGAAATGAATGAAACGAGAGAAGAGATGTGGAAAAGGCCAGAGGTGGAGCTTTACCTCTGGTGAATATGAATCACTCATCAGTGTAGGGAGGGGAGTCTGGGAAGAATTTGAAAGTTACCAACCCTTAGGAAACCCAAGGAAAGAAGCAGGAACAGAAGAAATCATATGGTGAGAAGCTGAGAGATGGTGACCAAGGACTGTCTCAGTCTCCCCGTCCTACAGAAAGCCATAGGGCATGTTTGGTTGGTTGTGTCGAGGGTTGCGATATTCACCTGACAATTGATTTGCTTAGTGGTTACACCCCAGTGTGCAGTGGCTGCTGCTCACTCATGAATGAATGCACGAGTGAATGAGTAGTGGATGAACCATTATCAGGACCCACTTTCGCGGTGAGCTCTGCGGAGACTTTCTACCCGGGAAAAGTAGCAACCTCACCGAGGGCAGGGGCCAGTGTTTCTCTGTGACCCTTTCGGAGGTTCTCATCTATCTGGATCTTCTTGTTCCTAAATTATACCAAGAAATCATCTCTTACGTAGGCAGCATCTCTCTTAAACATGTTTCATCATAGTAAATGTTAAAGAAGTTGCCTAGAAACGCCTCTGCTTCTCCTTTATCACCTCTGTAAACAAAGTGGCTTTCTGTGTCGCTGCTGTCTTTTCGGCGTCTCCTCCATCCCGTCCAAGCTGCTCTCTCCGGCGGTGCCGCACATCTGATCCGGCCCCCTCCTTACCGAGAAACGTGTTCTCCCCGGCGTTATTCTCCACAGAAGCATCATTCACAGTAGGCTATCGGTGACAACACCAAATGTTCACTGGTGGGTGAATAAATCGACAAAACATGGGGTACACGCACAAGGGAATGTTTTAAAAAGGAATGAAATTCAGATACACACTGCAATCTAGATGAACCTCAAAGACTTCACACAAGGAGAACAAAGACAAACACAAAAGGATGATTATTGAATGATTCCACTTACAGCAGGCACCTAAAATAGCTGAATTTCCTGAGGCAGGAAGGAGAATATAGGTACCCCCAGTGGCAGAAGGGGAGAGTGGGCGTTACTGTGGGAAGAGTGCGGGGTGTCAGTCGGGGTCACGGACAGCCCCGAGGTGGACAGTGTGCTTGATGCCACTGGACTGGACGTTCAGAAATGCTTCAGATGGAATTGGACTTTCTGCAAAAAAGCAATGAAACATAGAAGAGTAACTACAAAAAAAGATTGCAACCTACTCTTTCTCCGCCATCTCCAATGTCTCCTTTTTCTGTGATTTTTTTTTTTTTCCTGCAAGCAAACGAAAGTTTGCCGGTGTGAACCGAACTGAAAACTGCTTTCCTCAACATTCATCTCCCCATTCCGCCTTAGACCCATCTCTCAGCTTCCTGGAATAGTTGTGGACACTGACTTTGGCAAGCTTTCTTTCTTTCTTTCTTTCTTTTTTTTTTAGTCAGTACATGTTTGCAGCAAATAATGACTGCGTCCCTCCTGGGGCATTGGAATATGTAAGCAACACATTTCCACGTGGCCCTCCCCTTCGCAGAAGATCTACCGCCCTATTTGCCGTTACTGACCTTTCGTCTTGTTCTTTATTTATAGTTCGGGTTTCTCATGTGAGAGAAACCATGCGATACCTAAACTCGCATGTCCGCTTTGTGTCACTTCACGGTAGGTCCTCGCCCCTCTAGTGACCACACCCGCCCGCCTCTGTCCCGCCTCCCCCGGCGCCCTCGCGGGACTGTGCGGTCTCCGGGTGCCAGGCTGTCCCTGCCCCAGGCGGCTTCTCAGTGGTCTCCCGTCTGTTGATCACGTTTTCCTTGCAGTGCTCTTCTGGGATCCCTGACTTTCTTCCTTTCTTTCTGATCGTCCTTCACCTTTTGTGTCTGCCTCCCTCCTTCCTCCATCCTTTAGACGTTGTAATTCCTTGGCACAAGGCCTCATCCCGGGACCATGCCCTTGGGTTTACCGAAGGCCTGCTACACGGCCATGTTTCAGGCTCAACTTTGCTGCTTCTCCACGGACTCACCAATGCCAGTCACTGCCCTCTCTTCTTGGTGGCTGCTTCTCTAGCCCAAGCCACCATCACCTTTCACCCCCATTCCTGCAGTAGTCCTGGTCACCTTAATGCAGTTAATTATTTTGCCCCTTTTAGTTTCTGCCTTTCATTTTACTAATCAGGATGACCAGGGTGACCATTTTACAGTTCTCGTAACATCTTATCCTTCTGCTGAACAGGACTTGGTTGCCCTTCTATTTCTCCACTATCAATTCTTTAAACCCACCAGGTTCCTCATGTGGCTTCTCTGTGCCTTAAACTGCTGAGAAGTTATCTTCCATTGCTCTTAGATGAACCCTCGAGCTCCCCTCCAACCTCTGTCATGGGTGTTTCCATCCGCCTTGGGCAGAGCGCCAGTCTGTCCTCGCAGCATAGCCCCTGATCTTCTCTTGCTCCTAGGAAAGCACCAGGCCTTTCCACCGCTGTGCTCTGCGCTGCCCCTCCCTCCAGGCACAAGCTTGTCTGCCTCCGCGGTCTGGAAACTCCCACCCAGTGTTCTCAGTTTGTGTTCTGTCTCTTCACTGCAGCTTTTCCCTGGTGGTCAGCTCCTGATTACTGACTCTCCTAACCTCCCGCTGCTGTTTATCCCAGTTTGCAGTTATGCATTTATGCTTGCTTGGTTACTGTGCACTTTGTTAGAATATAAAGTGCATGAGAACACTGCGTGGGTTTTTTTCTCAACATAATATCAACCTACATCAAGTTGTGTGGCACAGTAGATGACTAATTTTTTTAAAAGAATTAATGAAAGAAGGAAGGCAAGAAGGGAAAAAGAAAGAGAGGAAGAAAGAAAGAGAAAGAAAGGAAGAAAGAAAGAAAAGGCAGGAAAAGAAATCAAGCAAAAAGAAGAGAAAGTTTTCCAGTTTGACGTATCCTTTACAAAAATGACAGGAGCAGGTGTTTTACACAAACTTATAATTCATGAAAATCTAAATTTACATAAAGAATATGTTGAAAGGTAATTTTTCTACTTTATAAAAAGATCCATCATATGATTCTTTAAACAGGCTGTCCAGGTACCTATAAAATAAGATGTTATTGATTGAATCCATATGTTTGCACAGAATTTTTCAGGAAAATACCTTTTCCATAAAGCAAGGTTGACCTATAAGTAATTTTCTTAAGGTACCTCGCTCACCAAGGCCAACTGTCAGATTTCTAAGGTAATAGATAATGGTAGACTGGAATGCAGGGGATATCTGATACCCAGAATGTGACACAGTGACTGTAGCCCATCAGGCTGCTCATGACTTTCCTCAAACAGAGCTAATGAGGAGCAGAGCCTCCCCCAGTCTCCTTTCTGGATCGGATGGAAGTGGGGTTGGCTGTGAAATGGCCCCAAAGGGCTGCTGTGGGAAGGGAACAAAGGCTGTAACGTGAGCAAATCGATCCTTTCCTCTTGATGCCCCCACCGGTGCTCTCCCCCTGCCACCACTGAGGATTAAGTTTTCTCTTTGTAAGACTGGAAAAAGAATTCAGTGTAGTCATAAATAAAATCCACTAGCTTCTCTGTTTCTCAGCTTCCTCATCTTAACAGTGGGTCCTTTTGAAGATTCTTGTTTTTTCATTCTCTTCTTAAACCTGTCCAAACTTTGTAAAAATGGTGACTCATAATCATTCTGCATGTTTAACAAAATAAATTTTATAGGCATTTCTGTCCATGTATGAAAAAATTAAAAAATAGATGGTGAACTTTTAAATCAAAACACTTACAGAATTTATGTAATTGGTTCACTTATTGATGGTTCTTATTCAAAAGAAAACATTTTGTAGAATTTACTACAAACATTTTCTTTATCAGACATATCTCAGTATGGTAGAAGTGCAACCTGCTACTCTTTAACTGCAGGACAAGTGCCATGTTTTAAGTACCAGAGGAGAAAATTCTCTATGGGGTCTGGCAATAAAGATCAAGGTGGTCGAAAATAGGTTAAGTTGCCCTTCAAAGAGAAGGCTAAATATCATCTCAGAAATCCAAACTTACAAATTTAGAAAAAAATACGTATGACATGGAGAACAAAAACATGAAGCTGTAGCTTTGGCAACAGTTTCCCCCTCATCAACATTCTGAGGCATTATTTCTACCCTGACTCCCACAATTTTGAATTTATACCCAATTATTACTAAATCCAATGCAATTTTGGAAGAAACAATTTATCTAAGTGATGTACTAAGGTATTAACTTCTCCCATGAATGTATTCAGAATAAAAATGTTGATTCCTAAGACTTTTCAGCTTGGGTCTGGAAAGCTAAAGGATGTATTTCATGGAAACATTATTCAGATATCTACTTTGTAGGCTAAAGAGAGGACTTGAATATATCTGCACATGTGAACTATACTTGAAAGCTAATGTTCTCTTATTTTTGTCTGGATTTTTCTCTGTAACATAGTTATTTCTACAAATTATACCATTTATTCAGTGAGGAAAAAAAGGACAGATTCAGAAAAGGAGGCAAAATGAGAGAAAGGAGTGGAAAGTGGAGTGGTGAGTTAGAGTTGAATGATACTTTCTTACCCAGGGTCCCAAAACTAGACCAAACACAGCAAAAACATTTGAGGAGAAGTAGAGGTAGGTGGAGAGAGAGAAAGATCATGACAAAAGACTTATGAACCAAAATTGTAAGTTGAGAGATAGGCAGAGAAGACTGGGAGAGGCTTCCGGGAAGCCAGGAAGCGGTCTGTACTGTGATGACAGGAGGAGAGTGAATGTCAGCAGTGACAGTGACCTCTTCCAGGTGTGGTACTCAGAGTGACCACTGGACTAACCACCTCTTTTGCACCTGAAACACAAGCAGAAAGGTGTAAATGTATAGACCCCCAAAGAAGGTAGAAATGCAAGTTTATTTTGTGTCAGTCGTTATTCTAATTGGTTAGAGTACAGATGTCAGGTCTTCAGATGAGGAGATTCTAATTTCTTGCCTGTGGGTTGCAGAGCTAGCCCAACAATGGCTAATTTGAAATACCTCTCCAAGTTATTTAGATAGACACATAGATAGATACATAGATGGATGGATATATAGGTAGTTAAATGGATGGATGGGCAGATAGAGATAGAGCTACACACAGTTAAAGCTTGCTACCATTTATTAAGAAAAGGAGAAAAATGGAATTTTCATAGATTTTTAAAAATATTTAGCTTAACTGAAGAGATGCACAACTGCGCGACGTTTTACCTCTGTCTTTCTGCGGCGCGTCAAGTCACCCTCCTTCTTCGTGTGCACTGAGACCAGGATGAGGGAGGAAACGTCTCCTGGGAAAAACGCTTGTCACAGAAGGCTCTGTCCTAATACTCATTTCATTTCAAGCGTGCGGTTTCCATTTTCCCTAACCTGCTGGGAAAGACGATGTTCCTGCAAAGCGCGCTAACTGCTACAGTGCCCATTTAACCACAGACCTTGGGGAGCGACTTGGGGGTGGGGGCCTCAGTCAGAGAGTGGAAGAGGCCTGCGGGACAGGCGGTAGCCGCGTGGGCAGGGCTCGTGTCAGCCCCTGGCCAGGTCTCATCTCAGCCCAGTCTCCGGCTCACACTGGCGGGGCTCGACCCCGCCCCAGAGCACGTGGTTCTTCTGTGCTGCGGTGAAAGGCTTGAAGAGGGGCTTGGTGAAGTGCCTTGGCCCCCTGTCATTCATCAGCCCATGAATTTAACGTTAAGTGGTGGTGGCGTTAGAGCTCTGCAGGCCTGTTTAGATGATTGGTCAGTTTTCACAAATAAGCCAATTGATGAATGGCCAATGGTGTGCAGATATACACAACAGAGTACTAGTCAGCCCTAAAGAAGAACAAAACCTTGTCATTTGCGGGAAAATGGATGGAACTGGAGATCATCATGGTAAGCAAAATAAGCCAGACTCATATATAGAACCTTTTTTAAAAGGTTATATGAAAGAAGAATAAGGGAGAAGGAAGAGAGAAGGGTTGTGTGTGAAAAGTGACCCAAGGAAGGCAAGGAGGTTAAAGGGAGTAGGGGACCTAACCAAAACACATGAGAGGCTTGTACAACAGGCCAAGACAGAACCCACCCACCTGCACCGGTAATCCCACTAACGCAACTATATGAAAAATAGAAAGGAAAATCTGGCCATCTTCAGTTACATATCGAGAATAATCTTTAACTTTTTTGCCATCTACTGAATTAACAATTCAAAATTATTAATTTAAACAATTATTAATTTAATTTAACAATTTAAAATTGTTAGTCTTTTCATCCCATGATCTGATGCCGAATGCATAACAAGTACCTGGAAAGAACAAAGCACAGAGCGGAGAGGAGGGGACCCGGCGCATCTGCGTTACCTTTCTGCTTTCCTTACTTTGTGTCCGTTTTATGCAACTGACCTTGTACGACTTAGCACGGAGACTTACAGCTTCATCTCACGCACATCCTAGATTTACTACAAAAGCAACATGCCTACCGTTCCCCTTCTGCTCCTTCGTTCAGCAGGTTCGGCAAGAAGAAAGACGGGAAGCGAGGCGAGGTGGAGCAGAAAGGAGGCCCGAAGCCGGGCAGCCCCCGCCAGGAGGAGCCGGAGAAGCGCGAGGTGGAGCGCGAACGGTGAGCTGAGCGCCGGGCAGGGCCCTCTGCACCGCGAGCCCGTGGCTTGCGTGTCCCCTGGGTCTTGCGGCAGATAGAGGCTGACTGCTTCTACCACACCACCAGCCTTTCTGGGAACCTGTATTCGTTCCACCTTGGAGGAGAAAGCAGCTTGCTGTTTTTATTTATAACTCCCCCTCTGATTCCACACTAAGCTACTCTCAGCTTTGATTATATCATTGCCTGGTTTCCCTGTGGGTTAGCTGACAAACTTTGTATCTTTTCATCCAAAGGTCATTTTGATATTGATGTTTGGAACTACCAAGTTCCCCGGTAGTCTCCTCCTGATTCTTGACAGGCTGTTGGGTGCCTCTCTGATTTTATTCTGCTGCTTCCCTCTGGGTGGTGTAATTGGAGAAGGACAGTCCTTCATTTTTTAAAAAGCCACTGTCTTTTATGAGCTATCAGCAGGCTGGAAGTTTGTCACCGTCTGTGGAAGGGCCGGCTTCCTTTACTGGAATAATGACAGTTGGCAGACCTCAGTCCTCCGCTTAGCGGAGTGGAATGTTCCGTTCGGACAAGAGGTCTTTCCCCTGCCTTCAGGTTGGCTCCGGCACTTCTCCCAAGGGGATGTGTAAATGTCTGAGTTTGAAACATGTAATTGAATATTCACAGTTCTCCTCAAAATTCTTTGCTTTCCCGAGATAAAGCTTGAAGCAAGACTGAGAGGATGACAAAACTAGCATTTAATTTTAAGTGTGTAACTCTGGCCTCGTGGATTTATCCGAGTCAGATTTATCCAACTTTTTGCTTGCATATTAGGTAGCATTAGTTCTAATAATTTTTAAAGAGGCAGCTCTTGTGCTTATGTTGTTGCTCTAGTGTGTTTTCTAGCACATAGCAGTCTCAGAGTATCTACTATTGACCTTTGACCCCCATCTTGAAGTCTATTCCTGTCGACTTTATCAATAGTGAGGCAGCAAAGCTGCTTAGTCCTTTCTCATTGTGAGAGGCTGATAAGTTCCATTCCAGGGTCTCCAGAGCACTGTAAAGGAAATCAGGAGTTTTGCATTATTGTTGGCTATTCACCTGGCAGAGCTACCGCAAAGACAGGAAAGATATTCCCCACCGCACCCCAAGATGCGGGAACCCTGGAGTGGAAAATGGAAGTCGGGCTCAGGTTTAAATGCAGGTACTGGCTGCGACTGGGTAACAGTTGGGTTTTTTCCTGAACTAAGACCTCAGCATTCAGGTTTAATCCCAGTGCAGGAACTTAGTGATAAGTAAGTGGGTTTCAGCTGAAGTTTGGCACTCAGTCTCTAAGAGGTTCACCGTCCTTGCCATGAATCCTCATTGTTCCCGACTTCTCTGAGACTCGACCTCCTCTGTCTCATCTGCAGGAATCTGAGCCTTTTGCTAAAATGCAGACTTGACTCTTTTTTTTTTTTTTTTTTTTTTTTTGCAACTCCAAACTTGCTTGAAATGCGGGTAAAAAACTCACAGTAGCTGGGGAGCTCTGTGCCAGCTAGAAAATTGATAACCCATAAAATAAGGTGGGTTGTCTTTAAGCAAGAGTTCATTTCCTTTCTGGTTTTGCCTTGAGGAAGCAGGTGCCTGAGGGAGTTCTGTTCTTAAAAGCAGGGCTGTAAATTCACCTTGGCCGGCTGCATAGACTTCAGGTCCAATTTTCTTAAAATATGTCTGGTCAAAATATTGGAGGAACTATACTATTAGCCTCCACCGAAACTGTTCCCCACACATGAACGCATAAAACACATCTTACCGCGGTTTTCTAAAGACGATGCTGTCTCGATCGTGCACTACAGGAAGAGGCTGAAGGAGCTAACTGAATGGCTGGGTGCTGTGGAATTAATGACCAAGAGCATTTCATTGGCTTGGGGCTGGGGCCGTGGAGGCTGGAGGCTGATTCCGAGCCTCTGACCTTGCTCCCGAGCCTGGGGTCCTGGTTTGTGGCTCCCCGTCACCCCAGGAAACCCACGCACAGCTCTCAAAGGACTCAGCAAGTGTATCATGCTGCATGATACAGCCAGGGAGAAATACTAGAATAAATGGAAAGTAGTGACAAAAGCTATTATCGTCTTTTGCCCCTAATACATTTGAAGTTTGTTTCCTTGGCATGATTCAAACTGTCCTATTGATTACCTGTTCCATCTTAGCTGTCATAGGCATAATTAATAGTTTTGCATAGCATATCCTATTTTCACAGTATTGAAAGATTTTAAAGAAAATAAATAATGTACCGTTCTAGAACCAGCTCGGGCCAGTTTGTAAGAATGGGTTATTAAGCTTTCAAGAATTTAATGAGCTGGCTGTTAAAACATTGCTAACTTGAACTGGGCCACAGTGGGGGGGAATCTTTACAACACAGAAATCGGCAACTGCAAAGGCCCAGTTTCCCAACATGCCATTGCGGGAGCACAGTAATTCTTCTCAGTGCTTCTGTCAAAAAAGAGAGGCAGAAAAAATGTCCAAATCAAACCACGTGGCTTTTTATAGCAGTGTTTCTCAAAACACAGCCTGCAGGTGCCTGCAGAAGAAAGGCTCCCTAAGTGTGGCTCCTTCAGAATAAGGATTGGTGAGGACCACCCCGGACTTGCAGAGTCGGGACCCTGAAAGCTAGAGCCCCAGGGTCTGTGATTCACCGACAGACCACAGGCGATTTTTCATTCTCAAGTGAGAACCACTGGTTTGGAGAAACAGACATGACTGGAACACTGAACTAGTCTTATGTTATGAAAAATAGTCCCAAGAAGACTGAGGGACTCGGTTTCTAAGTATTGTCATGCCCCGTCACACGCTGCCTCTGAAGTGCCCAGCCTGGCCGGCACCCTCTTTGATAAAAAGTGAGGGGGGGCCCTCGCCCACGCCCTCTCGCCTAACTGTGAGTCACTTTCTCCAGAATGCCTCTTTCCGCGCTCCTCAACTTGCAAAGCATGAAAGTTCATTAAGAAAATTCCAGAAACAGAGAAAACTATGAAGACTTTTAAAACCATAAATAATTCTGCGCAGGCCCATAACCATTATAAATATTGGAATGGTCTTTTCTATGTGCGTATGTCCTTTGAAAACCTTTATATCCACTCTGCGCATATAACATCTTGCTGTCTTCACAGCATTGTGTTGCAGGTATTTCTCCAAGTCACGAATGTCTGTAGAATGTCCTCTTGACCACTGCCTAATATTCTGTGAGAGCAGCATACCATAAGTTACTTGCCTTTCCTTGTCAACATATGGTCTATTTACATTTTGTTACTTTTGCAAACAATACTTTCATGAGCATCTAGGTACTAAAGTCCTCACAGATTCCTTCTTAAATCATGTAATTCCAATCAAAGTTTCAGTGTTCTGGTAAGTGCTTTACCCTAGGACTTCTTAGGGGTTTTATTTTTCCATCAGTGAGTTTGCAGTACACAGAAGCTGCATTCCTCCTGGGGAGTTGGTGCATGCCTGTAACCAATCTTCGTTCTGTTTTCTTCCCCTTTCTCCTCTCTTCACGCCCCCTCTCCTCATCACTTGATCCTGTTTCCTTTGACAAATGATCTATCTCTCTGCTTCCTATTATCTATCTTTTATTTTGCTCTTTATTCGTAGTTTGGGTCTCTCGTATAAGGGAAACCATGTGATATTTAAGCTTGTATGTCTGACTTATTTCACTTAAATTTATGGTCTTAAGGTGCATCCATTTTCCTACAAACGACTCGGGATTCTCTTTTTTACGGCAGAGTTGTACTCCACCGTGTGTAAATGCCACATTTTCTTCATCCGTGCATCTGCTGGTGGACGTACAGGTTGCTTCCAAGATTTAGCTGTTATGAGTTGTGCTGCTATAAAGACGGATGTGCATGTGTCACTGTAACATGATGTCTTTAACTCTTTTGGAAAGATACCTAAAAGATGACTAGCTGGGCCAAATGAAATTTCTATTTTTAGTTTTTTGAAGAATCTCCATGCTGATTTCCATAATGGTAATCTAACCACCATTCTTAGTTTTAAGGTTATATTATACTTCTTCACTTGCCCTATGATTTATTATTTTCACATCAATTTATTTACATATCTAATTTCTGAAATCATACCATTTTGGTGCCATCTATGAGTAGCTTATCCATAGCTATACCTATGAAAAGTTTAAAGTCCTAACAGTGGATTAGGTTTTAGATTAGACTGGAGGCAGCGTCCAGTGTGGTGATTTTAGTGGGAGGAGATCTTGCTGCTGCTCCCAGTGAAGGCCGGCTGTGTCTGGAAGTATTTTTTGATTCTCATAATGGCAGTGGCTTGGGAGGGAGGGAGTTGCTACTGCTTTGTCTGGGGTAGAGTCCTAAACATCCCACAATGTGCAGTACAGCCACTCCTCAGTGAGTTATCAAACCCTCAGTACCAGTACTGCAGAGCTGAAAATCCCTGTTCCAACTTCTAGACTTCACAAAGAGTAGGAGAACTCTCCTGGACACTGAAAGGTCAGTGTCCTCATGAAACCCTGTGGATAATATAAGGAAATATGCAACATAGCAGATGACACGACCCTAGAGAAACTATTAGCTATTTTACAAACTGTACGGGAAGATCACTGATGAGTGTTCTATCATATACACTTGCAAAGATAAAGTTTTTCTTGAAAATGTATTAGCTCTGGCAGCCGAGTATTGACATTAGACATGTGACCCGGTGATCAGATTATGAAAGTTGAGGCATGGCAGGGGTTAATAATAGGTGTGATGGCAGAAGCATCTGGACAGTGGAGCAAATCAAAAAGAAAAAATGAGAAGTAATGTAACATCTAGTGTTCAGGTCCAAGCTGAACTATACAAACACAGGATGTGGAAGATTTGACTTAATACCAAATAGATGAAAAATTTGCCTGATGGTTTTAGTTGAGGGTAAGTTTTGCATGAGTCAGCATGAGGCTGTGCCTGCCAAAAACTTAATCCAGTTCTAGGCTGTATTGCTGAAAGCTCATGCACAAAATGAAGGAAGAAGCAATGGTTTGCACTTCACACCGCTCCGCTCACACCTGGAATATCCTCTCTCGCCTGGGGTTAATGGGGACCCTTCATCTCTGTCTTGTGAAAAACCTTGAAGGACCTGGAGATAGAGTTGAGACAGCTTATTTTGCAGGCTTGAAAAACTGTCACAGTGAAGAGGGATTAGATTTATGGCATAGCATCCTTTTTATCCTGTTCTACTTTATCTATTAGTATCTATCTGGTTGCTTATTCACCTTCCATTCATTTACTTATTTACTTGGAAATACTAGTGCAGCATTGTTGGAAGAGAGACAACCTTCAGTTTAATAAAAAGAAAAATGTCCTAAAAATTAGAATGCATTATGCAGCAGTGAGGATGCTGACACTAGAAATGTCTAATAAGAAGTCAGTGATTACATTTAGAAAGGATTAGTTCATCAGGTAAATATTGGAATTTCATAAACTTCAATCACTGATATATTTCCTTCCTTGTCTTAATTATATGTATACATATTCAAATAAATAAAATATTAGTTTATGCAATTGAATTCATTAAACCATATACCATCGAAAATATTCACATGCATCATTAATGCTACATTTATCCTTAGATGATCTCTAAGGTCCTTTTCAGATATTAGAGTCTGAGAAATATCTAAATACTGAGTATAAAAGCATTCACATTGGGTTTTCTTAATTTTTCTTGAGTCTGTAATGGCAGTGGTTCATGGTGGTGTATATACCATTCTTATCTGAGTGTATAAGGCCAAGTTCTTGCTCGAGATTGTGTAGTAGGACTGGGTTAGCCTCATATTTTATTTTCTGAGTTTATGGTGTGACCCCTCCTGACCCCGTCAAGCAGTCTGTGGCATTAAATAAACATTTTTGTTCATGCTTCGGTGATATTGGTCATAATAAAATGTTAGTTTCAAAGGCTTTATTCATTGCTATAAGAAGGGACCAATTTTATTTTCAAAGATTATTTCTCCTAGAATCTGTTATCCAGCTAAATTAAATCAGCACTTTTCCACACATTCAGATTATGTAAATTAGTATCACGGGTCAACAGCAAGAGATTGTTTTAACTTGCCAGTAAGGTATTTTTTGATTAATTCTAAAATCTGAGTTTGTAACCTTCTGAGAATAATGAAATTAACAAGGTTCTTGGAGCTATAAAGTACCTAAGGAATTGTGTTCTTGATACCATCTTGAAAGTCAGGTGGAGGACATGTCCCCACCTGTTCCCTGTTTACTGGGGACCGTTGCACTGAGAATATCTGGTGACACCCAAGGCTGTCTTCCATTAAAGTCCCATAGTGCCAACCTGGAAATAAAATCCACTGAATGCAACAACATCTTACAGAAATGGAAAACAATTTTTAGTAACATATGAGTTATGTATTCCAAGGCTTTCCATTCCTCTTATGCTATGTCAACGTTTGTTTCACGGAGAGACCGTTTTTGTGGTCATTAAACCTGGCTTTTGTGGCTCTTAGCAGAAGCTTAGCAGGACAAGTGGGCGTGGGCAGCCGCGGCTCCAGCTCCGCAGTCCAGGAGCTGGGAACATGCGGCTCTTGTTTTCCGGGAGCGGCCTGAGCAGAATGCCCAAGTGAGAGCGAAGCTAAGACTGAGGGAAGTTAATCAGTTTCCGTGTCTGAATTCAAGGTTCTTAGTTTTCTTTCCTTTCGGGAAGCTTTCCAAGAGCTGCGGAGGCTTCTCCTTTGCCTTATCAGCCAAGCTGCTTGTGGCCTGTTCCCTGAGTTTAAATCAATACATGTGTTTTTGATATTTGGCAAACCAAGGTTTAATGATGCAGCTGCAAGTTCCTCACATAAATGAAATGCGTCTTAGAGATATAAAAACATTCAGAAACCATTTATAGTTTGAGAATTCAAGTAGGTGAAAATCTATTCCCAACCTCTCAGCATTATATTTAATTATGGAGGACTTTTATGTTACTGGAAATTGAAATGAAACGCAGAATAAGGCTCAAGTTTATCCAACATTTGTTCATATTGAAAAATGAAGATTCTTATTGTAGTCTAGAAGGCAAAGACAAGTGTTCCATTCTAAATTAATATTTTAGTTGTAACCTGTGTGTGCATTACACTCCTACACACATACAGCAACAAATAAATTGAAAGAAATTTGTCATTTTTATATCCTAAAAGGAGTGCATATTTTATTAAAAGTAACCAGAAGGTTGATTTCTTTAATTTGCCAAGTGACTCTTGGTAATTAATTATTTACCGAACTTAAACTTTGGCACTACTTAAACTGTTGAAAACACCCATGTTTTGGCATGGTTACATGAAAATGATTAATTCAGCATAGTCTTATTCATCACTGAATAGCCCTGTCTTTTGCAGTAGAATTTTCTAGGTCCTGTGGTTTGGGCAAAATAAAATTTTGGAATGCTTCCCAGTTTTAATAGTCCCAATTTATTATTACCACTGAACCCTGATCAGATCATGGGCTGGATTAGATCCCAGTTTTTCAAAATGCCCCAATTTATGGCTCCCATAGAATTGTGATAAAAATGTGTATTTGAATAGGGTTTTGGTTGGCTACAAAAGATCCAGTTAATTACTTTTAGATTCTTATTAGATCATCACTGCGTGGAAGTTATGAAAAATATTACTAAATGGTGTTTCTCGGGACAAGGTCATGTTCTCATTTTACGCTGACAGAAGGAAGCTATCAGATTTCTGTTTTTCATAGTACTAACCATCTCAGTGAATGGAAAGAGCTTTCCTGTATACCAGCGACTACTGTTAATGCTTGTGTTAAGACAGGAATATATTCCTTTCTTACAGCGAAGATTAAAAACAGACATAGAGACAGGCAGGTAGGTGGTGGGTGAACAGTAAGAATAAACAATGGTGTGGGGGTCACACAGCCCCATTACCATTTATCCCCTTTATTTGGGGGTCACTTTTCAGGGTAAGGAGGGAGAGCTAGGGAGGCTTGGGGTATCTTTCATACCCCATTTATTTGATCTTTGTAACATCCATCTTCTCAGAAATGCACATGGTCACCAACAAAACTTGGCACATTACTGTATTCCTAAAGACAAGAGATGGGAACACCTACATCCTAATGCCATGCCAGCATTTTTTATGAGCCAAAATCCTTTTATGGAATTCGAATCAATGTTAGAAGTGCTGTATTAGCAACTACTTGTCAGGCGAACTGGATTAATACATAAAATGAATCACTAGATTGGCATGCTTTCCAGCAGTCATTTACACAAACTTCTAAAAGTATCCCAGCTCTTTAAAATTATTTTAAAAGAATGCTCTTATATTCATATACTCTGGAGTAATATATTACATTACTATATGCAACTACAGTACTGTCAAAATACATTCTGAAGAGGAATTATCCTAAACTACATGGAGCATTCTGTTGAAATGTTTAGAATATCTGATCAGATAGAAAGTGGGTAATGAATTCTAAGAAATTCCATTGATCTATGATATGTGGTTTTAAAAAACCCATATTTTATATTTTATATATTACTATAATCAGCAAAGTTTAGTAATTCACTTGAATTTGTGACAAAGATCCAGGTAAATTGGACTTAATGATTATGCACAGCAGTGGCAGAATATGTTCTGTGAAAACTTTGGAGGACGGTAAGGTGAATGAGAACTCCCATTTTACCATGTGTCTTCATGGCTTTGGATAGACCACTTTTGAGGGTGTATTCTTATAGTTCCTTTCTATATTACCATGCAAAGAATTGGTATTAATAATACTTAAAGGTCTTGATTTTATATATTTTGATGGGTAAGGTACTTTTCAGCTACAAAGTGCTTTAGAGGAAAACAATGTCTCAAACTAGAATGACATAAAAGTTAAGTGACTCCAGAATATTTACTAAAGGGTAGTGTAGGGGCTGACAGTGTACTTGTAAATTAATCTGGTAAAAGTGCTCAGAAAATTTAGACATATTAAATTTTTATAAACCAACAATATTTTCTAGAATTTTGTCTCATATTTTTTCTTGTTTGGACATACATTGTCATATTCTGCTTTGGAAGGTTCCATGACACCAGGTCTATCCTGAAAATCATTGTCAGTTATTTTTCATACAGATTGGCAGACTCCACTGGTTGAAAAACTTCTCAGGCTATTGTTTTTCAGGTTCTGCCCCACCATCCTTTGTATAAGAATCCTAACCTAAGCCTCTGCCAGTCAAACATCAAGCCTTTGGCATGTTTTTCCATATTTCCTGAGCAGTTTTATAAATCTATAATCTTGATTTGGGGTAACTTTGCCCCTTGGAGGCATTTGACAATGTCTGAAGACATTTATAATTGTTATGGTATGGAGCCGTGCTCCTGGAATCCAGTAGGTACAAAACAAAGATGTTTCTCAGAATCCTACCAACATAGCAGAGCCCACTACAGCAAAGAATCTGTCCAAGATACCAGTTGTGCCAAAGCTGAAAGACCCTTTCTCAGGTAAATCGATAGCTATTACAGGTCTGTGTACATCTATTTAGAGAGAACCGTGGCACAGACATAGAATGAGCTCTGCAGTTGTAACTGAGAATATGTTCTTAGAGACCGGTCCTCAAGGCAAACTCCATGCCCATGTTTGGGACCGCCAACAGATAACAGCGCAGCAGAGATGTGTGTGGGTTAGACCTGCACTGACTGCATGGAAGCACTGTCTTACTATGTAACTGCTCCGGTCCTCAGTGTTCTCATCTGTGAGATGAGATGTCTGTCTTTTAGATTGTTGTGAAAATTAGAAATAGTATTTAAGAAACACAAACCAGGTACACTCTGGGTCAGCGATGGCGAACCTTTCAGAACTTCCGATGATACAGACGATGTGCTGCGGCACATGTACCATGGGTGTGCCGCATTGCTCTAGGTGCTCAGTGTTCCGTTCTGAACTACTCTGGGATTAAAGTCTCCCAAACACCCACTCAGTGGCCTTTGGGAGCCTGCAGTGCTCTGAGACACACCATCTGTGAGCACCGCTGAATTGGATCCTGCTAGGATGAAGAAAGCCAACTCGAGTACAGACGGTTACCCAGCTGGAAGGGGGCCAGATGCTTCCATTCAAAAAGCTTCTCCTCATTTCTTATTGATCACCAGTTGGAAATTGCTCCTTAAGCAGAGTGAGCTTGGCACAAGTCAGCCGCACAGTAGCAAGGGAGTGCTGGCTGCAGCCAGGGCTTGGCAGCCATGGAAACAAACGCAGGAGAAGGGACATAAATGATGTGGGCTCCTGCCAGCTTCTCCAAGTGCAGAGGGTGTGTGCCTGCGGAAAACACTTGTAACTGCAGTCATTAAACTCACAGTCTTCATATTCACATTTCTGTTACTATAATAAGGAGTGGGATAAAACTGATCTGCTAATATTTTGAATCCAAAGAAAACAGAATCAAAATCTTTGGTGAGAAGGGAATCAAAATCTTTTTTTCCCAATCTGTTCCCACCCCTACCCTCCATCTTTGCGCTGGAGTTTACTTACTAACTTTACAGTGAATTTTAGGTGACTTCAGATTATTGGCCATAAAAAGACCTAGCCCCTTTCTGAGGCTCAAAGTCCTATCTGATCTGCTTTGTATTCTTTCACTTTTGAAAGATAAAGAGGTTGAAGTTATTTGGGTTATGGCATAAAAGTCTGCTCCTTTATGAGGCCACTTGCAAGTGCCCTCCCTTATAAGACTAATAACAATGAGCTATCTAGATAAAAGATGTATCCTAGTTTTAGAAAAATTTAATAAGTACATAACAATTTGTGAAATCATGATTCCTTAAATCAGAATTACTAAATATGAGAGGCTGGAGGTAAATATGTCAGTAATATTGGTTGAGTATCCTTTATCTGAAATGCCTGTGTTCAGGAATGTTTCACAGTTTGGAATTTTTCAGATTTTGGAATACTTGCATTATTTTTATTGATTGAGCATCATGAACCCAAAAATCTGAAACTCTGAAATCCAAATCTATTTGTGAATAATGTCAGTGGCTAAACTGTTTCAGATTTCAAAGTATCTGAGATTTTTCAGAGTAAGAATGCTCAACTTGTGATCTCTTTATGTGTAAAACTTTCAATGGCTCTCTATTGCCTGTCTCAAAATCCAAACAACTTTGACTACTGCGTCTGACTATATTCTAACTTTCTAATCACAGTATCTACTCTTGGATAAAATTAGTCATTTTCTCAGCTAATCTAGAGTATTCATTTTTTTGGGATTGTGTGGTACCACCTAATGCCTATCCCATTCCTCATAGCACTCCCCCGTCTGAAACTCCCTTTCCCTGCCTGTGTTGTCCACAATGATGGAAAGTCAGTGAAATCTCACTTCTGCCATTATACTTTCCCAAACAGCCTAAATTAGAAAATAATTTTAGTAGATATTTGATGCAAGTTACTTAATTGTGCTCATCTTTCATTTCTTTAAAAAATGGGTATATAAGCATGATAGCAATGTTGTGAAGATTAAATGAGATACTAGAGTAATGCACTTGAAATAATGCCAGGCATAGAGATGTTTAATAAGTGGCAAATATATTGGCAAGTTTTCCTATTGATGGAACAAAATACCTAACACCCACAAATCAAAGGAGGTAAGGTCCATTTGGCTTATAGTACCAGAGGATTAAGTCCATGGTTGTATGGTTGGCTGTCCTCAAGGCAGAAACAGTGTGGTAGACTCCTATAAAACATAATACTGGAAACATTAGTAACAGCAATTAGGAAAGAAAAATTATATATATATATATGTGTGTGTGTGTGTGTGTGTGTGTGTGTGTGTCAAATTGTCTTTATTTGCAGATGACATGATCCTCTACATGAAAGAACCAAAAAATTCTGACAAAAAAAAAAAACTCTTAGAATTAATAATCAAATCAGTAGTGTAGCAGGATGCAACATTGACACATCCAAATCAATAGCAATTCTATGCCCCATTAATGAATTTATCAAGAAAGAATTTAGGAAAAAAATACCATTCACAATAGCAACCAGAAAAATTAAATAATTAAAAAGTAACCTAACTGAAGATATGAAGGACTGTTCCAATGAAAACTATAGTACTCTGAAAAAGGAAATGGAAGAGGACATCAGAAGATGGAAAGAGATCCCCTGTTTCTGGATAGACAGAGCCAATATAGTCAAAATGGCCATATTTCCAAATTGGATGGACATATAATCAAAATCTCAATCAAAATACCTACAACATTCTTCACAGAAATGAAGAAAACAATCCTAAGATTCATATGGGACCAGAAGAGATTCCAAATAACAAAAGTAATCAGGGAAAAAGAGCAGGAGACATTACAATCCTGGACTCAAAGGTATATTACAAAGCTATAGTGATACGAGCAGCATAGCACTGACACAAAAGCAGGCAGGTGGCTCAGTGGAACAGAATGGAGGATCCTGAAGCACTCCTAAGTACATTCAGCCGTTTGATCTTTGACAAAGGACCCGAAAACACACAGTGGTGGAAAGATGGCCTCTTTACTAAATGGTGCTGGGAAAATTGGTTATCCACAAGGAGAAGATGAAATCTAGGCCCATACCTCTCACCATATACTAAACTAAAATCAAAGTGGATCAAAGAACTAAGTGTTAAAAGAGAAACTCTTGGCCTGCTGGAAGATAAGTAAAACTCAGAAAGTCATGATATATAGGCAAAGACTTTCTGAACAGATCCCCAGAGCACAGGAACTAGTACAGTGAATCAACAAACAGGACCGTTTAGAATTAGAAAGCTTCTGCACAACAAAAGAAATAACCAATAGAGTGGAAAAACAACCTACAGACTGGGAAAAAATTTTCACCATCTGTTCCTTCAACAGGGGGCTGGTATCTAGAATATACATATACAGAACTCAAAGCAACCAGATCCCCCAACATAAAGTATCCAGTCAAAATATTGGCAAGTGAAATGAACAGATACTTTATAATGGAAGTAAAAATGGCCAATAGACACATGAAGAAATGCTCGGTGTCACTGGCCATTAGAGCAATGCAAATTGAAACAACACCGAGATTCCATCTTTCCCCAGTGAGAATGTCCCTCATCAAAAATCAAACACTAGCAACTGCTCTTGAGTCTTCAAGGGAAAAAGAACCCCTCCGCATTATTGGTGGGAGTGTAAACTAATACAACCACTATGGAAATCAGTATGAAGATTCCTCAAAAAACTAAAAATAGCAATTATATTTGACCCGGCTATTCACCTCCTAGGTATTTTCCCAAAAGTGGTAAAGACGTCACGTTACGTGACACATGCACACCCACGTTTACATCAGCACCGTCATAACAGCTGAACCTCGGAAGCAGCCTGTGTGCCCATCCATGGCTGAATAAGGAAACTGTGGCGTTTACACACAGTGGAGCACTACTCTGCCATAACGGAAGGTAAACCTGAGTCATTTCTAGGAAATGAATGCACCATAATGTTACGTGAAACAAAGCAGACACACTTGCTTAAATATCACATAATTTCTCTAATAGCAAAAAGCCAAATAATACACAAAGTGCAAAATAAAAGATAGTAAGTAGGGAAGGAGATATTTCTCACGTAGGAAGGGGATCAATAGATGAAGAATGGGGAGAGGGGAAGGAAGGAAAGGGATAAGAAAAGGAATTAAAATGTGTCATGTCTATGTACCACCTCCCCACAATGGGGGGTAAATATGTACTGCAAACATGTACTAAGAAAGAAAGAGAGACAGACAGAGACAGAGGGACAGAGAGACAGACACAGAGAGAGACAGAGGCAGAGACAGAGAAGAAAGGCACCACAAGGAAAGCTGTTCTACCCACGACAGCCAGGAAGCAGGGACAAAACCACAGCCAGAGGGAGAGGGGAGATTCGCCCTCTTGCGACTCCCCCGACTGGTCTCGCCTCCTAACGTCCCTGAGAGCTGTGAACCCCTGAATGGAGCCAGTCGCCTTCCCAAAGCCCTGCCCCAAACGTGGGAGGCTTTGCAGGTGCATTTTAGATCTAAACAAATGCCCCTGAGGCCTTAATGTTAAGTGAAACAAAGCAGACACACATGCTTACATATCCATAATAGTGAACGTATCTTTCTTAGAGATGGTCTTTAATTAAGAGAAAATGGACACTAACATCCAACAGTGTTGGGTTCAAAGCCTGGCTCTTCTCCATACTGGCTGTGTGATTATATTTACTTTGCTGAAGCTTTCTGAGCCTCCACTTGCTCATTCAGGAAAGAGGGATGCCGGAGACAGGGACAGAGACAGACAGAGAGACACAGACAAGCAGAGACAGACAGAGATAGAATTTAAAGTTCCTGCAAAATTTATTTAAGATGAAATACTTGAAGTACCTAAAGCTGTGCTTTGCCCTTGGTATACACACAATGTCACTATTGTTGTTATTTTTCTGCGTTAAGCTGTAGGTGTTTGTAATTATAAGCATGCTTTATCTCTCCGACTAACTTGCTATTGCCTTGGGGTAAGGACCATGTCCCAATCATTTTTCTCTCAGCATCCAATAAATTAGGTTTCACAGTTTAAGCACTCAATAAGTAGCCGTTGAATAATGGATGAATGAATGAATGAATGAGCAAATATAAAACCACGCTGGTTTTAATTTTATTTTTCACATGAGTAATTGCTTGAATGGAACTACGAGGTGGAATCGGCTGCATCATGGTCGACAAAGCTATGTAGTTTAGAGAAATAAGACTTTCCCCTGAACTATGAAATGTTGTCAGGAAACACAAGACCACGTGTAACTGGCAGAAGGAAGGCGGAAAGGCACCGGTGAAGCGTGGGTACTGTCCCCACCGGTTTCCCTCTCGCTAAAGCAGATCCTGAGAGACCAGACCTTACAGTGAATCAGTTTCACCCAGTTTGCAAACTAATGAAAATGCTGTGGATCCCGAGAAGCATATTTTTGTTTTGTGTTGTTTTTGTTTTTAATTGGGATCTTGTCCTTCCTCTCCTCCACTGGTTTAAATTTAGCCAGTTGGAATTGTTTTTCGGGACCATTCACTTCGATTTTTTAAAATGAAACGTTTGTCTTTTTGAGTGGATGAGGCACACTGTCCTTGGCATGTTTCTGTCAAAGGATTTTCTTGTGGAGCTGATTCCATCAGAACTCACCATGCATGCTACATTTCGGGGGGCAATCACTGAGATCTGTAAGGAAGGGCCATGAAACTGGCAGTGGCCTTCTGCAGAGTACTCTGTGACTAGCATTACCTCTCAGTGGGGTAGTTCTACTCAATTCCAAGTTCATCATTAGGACTCCACATGTATCACCTGTGAATCAGAACCTTTATCTGATAAAACATTCCTTATCATATTCTCTCCTGCAATTTCATTTCTTTTCTTTGTGTTTATACCCTAATTATCTTGAAGCATAAATTATAATTTCTACTTGTTTTATTTCCTTACATTTCCATAAAGAGAATATACTCAGTAAAGTCCTATTTGACTTAAAAGTATAAAAATATCAGATTTTGAATATGTTACTTTTATAGTTTAAAAACTTGACAGAGTTTTAATAATCAGTGTGAAAGCAGTGACTACATATTAAAATAACTTGTTGAAAACTCTCGCCTATTTCTGAAAGCATAGTGCTGCCCTTAAAAAGCATCCTGATTATAATACAGTAAGCATCAGTTTTTAAAAGTTAAAAAAAAAAAAAAAGCCAGATGAGTAGGTGAAGAACTGCTTAGGCAAATCATTTTCTGAGTAATAGTGCACTCTGCTATTGACAGTATCAACAGCTAATTAAAAATTCTATTAGTGAAGATGTAAAAGATGGCACATTTCCAATTCAGATTGACACTGAGGACTTAGACATAATTGATATTTGTTCAATAATCCTAAAATGTTTCACAGTCTCTAATAGAGGCTGTGATAGCCAAAGTTTCAAGTGCTAAAAATATATATTCTAGGTGCTTAAATATATTTTCAAATCAAATAATGCATCTTTGCAAAAAAACTGTAAGGTTTTAGCTGAATGAGCACCAAAGGATATTTTAGTGTTCGACTTTAAGGGGAAAAATATTGTGAGTCATGATAATGTTTAGTGAAATTCATATGTTTTTAATCTGGTTATAGAGGACATAATAAAGTCAGAAGAGAATAATTTACTAGTTGGACTTGCAAATTTCAGAGCTGCATTATGTAACAGTCACATAAATGAATGCATATTGAAACGAAGTCTGCAACAATCAGTAAACACACCACCTTGGGAAAAAAGACTATAGCTTCAACAAGATATATCAATATTATAATTTTATACTTTTGACATTATTATACTTTTGACATTTATATTTTGACATTATTTAAATATATTCCTGTACAAGATTATTTTCATACAACAGATTAAAAAATTGGTATAATTGTCTAGTCTTAACCACAAATTCTATTGCTTATGATCATAGATTCACCTCACCAACTTCAAAGGAGTGCGAAGTAAGGCCCAATGATGAAAGGGATTCAGTGAAATGGGATCATTTGACAAAATAATTTCCCTAGAAGTGGACAGTTCGGGAAGTGTAATTCTTCATTTCAACAGCAAACTTGAGTGTCAAGGAAATAGATATTTACACTAAAATATTCTCTGCCTCACATATATATATATATGATTTAAACTAAAAATGGATGCCAACCATTGTCCGTGACCAATTCATATTGTCAAATGAAACATATTCAGAAGAAATAAACATAGTTTGTAGAAATACAGTTATTCAAATCTCATTCATTAATCCAAAGTTGCCTCTAGCAGATACCAGTTGCCTTGCTTTTACTGCTCTTATTCATATAAGCTTGACTTTGCCTGAGTTCAAAGTCATTTTTTTAAAAACTGTGACATCACAACCAAATATGGTATGCAAATGAACATGGAAATGTAAGTTCTCCAAGAGGTTTTGCTTGTAAGCAAGAAAAACACATTTTACGAAAAGCATGCCAAATTAAGATCTCCAAAATCACAAATTAAAACTAAAATTATAGTATGTTTTTGCAACTTTTCCGGAGCATTGGAAAACATACAGAACTATATAGACATGTTTGTGCTTCTGTTTACGTGTTTGTTTCTACGTTGCCTTTTAACTGGCTGACACACGAAGAGAATGCTTTTCACCCGAAGGACTGTGTGCACCGTCTCGAAGCGGAGCAGCGCTGACACTGCATTCTCCTCCCGCAGCCGAGGCCGTGGCCGTCTGAAGGTGTGCACGCTTGTGGGACTGTCTGCAGTGCCGTGGCCTTGGGCGTGGCTGCCGTGTGCCCTTGCGTGTGACATAGTTACATGGGTAACAGGCACATCAGCTTCATGGTGCCTAGTGCCGCCACGCCAAGTGCTCCAGAGAGCCTTTACCATCCATTCCATGGTGGGCTGGAAAAGTACCGTTCTCCGCGTTGGAAGACGTGTTCTCACATCGCCTGTCCACATGCCGCATGGAAGAAGGCCGATGGGGAGGACTGGGGAGGCTGAGAAGAGGAAGGTGCTGAAAAGAAATTGAGACGAGTGTTGGAGTGAAGGGTTAGAGCACCTGTGGGGAAGGTGCTGCGCCCTCTCATGTGCCTCTTCATCCCCCAAAGCTGCAGACACGCTGCGCCCCACAGGGGAGCAGCAGGAACGGAGGGGGGTTTGGGGATTTTGTGAAATGATTACTGTTGGCTGGCTGAGA
This sequence comes from Dasyprocta punctata, assembly GCA_004363535.1. Lineage (NCBI taxonomy): Eukaryota > Metazoa > Chordata > Mammalia > Rodentia > Dasyproctidae > Dasyprocta > Dasyprocta punctata. The sequence continues at coordinate 107,999 of RJWM01001689.1, read as the reverse complement.
CTTTTTGGTGGCATACCCATGAGGTTAATATTCTACACACTGTAGCCCGTGCTGCACTGTGGGCCCATTAAAAAATCAGCCAGGTCCCCACTACAGGACTCAGGACTGTTTTTCTAAAAGGAGAAAGAGGGCTTCTTTGCCATAGAACAATTTGCAATAAATGTACCTCCAGCCCCAGATGAACATCTAAGATAAGTTATCAGGGACATGGTCTTCCAAACTAGAGGAACAAGTGAATCCCTCTTTTCAGGGTTCCTGGAAGGCAGAGAAAGCGTATCATCTTCATGTTCAAGAAGATGTTCCATCCCATGGTTTATTGAGCATCTGCTCACTCTGCCCCCTCACACCCTGCATCCAGATCCCGTGTGCGGAAGCCCTCCTCAAAGATCAGTCTGGGCCTTCTGTGTTTCAGGGAAGCGCAGAAATGATCCCGAGTCTGCTGGGTGTGACAGCCCTTGGCACCCACCCACATGTTCTCTAGAGACTGCCACCTTCAGTAGCTGCCCCTCCACGGAAGCTTTTGTGGGGGCCCAGCTGATTTCTGTGCATTTAGGGCCTAACCAGTGTGTATCTTTCTGGTTGGTAATTCTCTTGGATTAAATGTCACTAATTCTGACCATCTTCTATTTTCTAATTCTCCTATCTTTTCTTTCTCCTTAGTTTTTTTTTTTTACATTTTTTATAGGAAAAGCCACTTTACTCGGTCACTTCACTAGGCCATTCTCAATTTTAGTCCTAAAAGAATGAAAGAAGGATATTTATTTTGACAAAGGTTAGTATTTTGGTGAATTTTTGGTCGCCGGTTTCTCTCCCTGGATTGTTTTCCTTGCACATGTGCTGTCACACCTTTCGACCTGAGATTAAGTTGAAGTTATCTGAAATCTTTCTACTTAGTATAAGTACTTAGAGGATTTGGGAAAATATTTTGTCATGAGTCATCTGTGACATTTTTGGCCAGAACTCTTCAGTAATTCAGCATACATAATTTTTTTCCACTCCGATTTTATTGGTACACTTAGATATATATAATGATCACATTTATCACAGAGAATTTGTATCTGTACATGATATAACTTGATTCTTCTTTTTTCCATTTCCCTTCCCTCCCTTAAGTCTCTCCCTTTTTTCACTTTTTACTTCTTCCCTCATTTTTTTTCACTTTTCCCTTCTTTCTCCCCACCTCCTTGTTCCCCACCTCAGGTGAACATTTTCTTCCTATTTCACAATGCCTATTATACATTTTGGTTCTTATGTAAACCTTGAGTTTCTCACACCAGAGAAACAATGGTATTTATACATCTGTGTCATTTATTTCACTTAACAGTATGGTCTCAGAGTGCATCCATTTACCTAGAAATATCTCGTGCTTGTCGTTCTTTACAGCAGGGTAATACTCCACTATATAAAAAATCCACATCTTCTTTATCCATTCCTCGGGTGATGGGCATTTGGACTGTTTCCAAGATTTAGCTATTACAAACTGTACCAAGATAAACATGGGTGTGCATATATCACTGTGATATGATTCTGTTAATTCTTTCAGAAAGATACTCAGAAGGGGAATAGCTGGGTTGAATGGGACCTCTAGTCCTAGTTTTATGAGGAATCTCCACACTGACTTCCACAGTGGTTGCACCAGTCTACCAACAGTGGAGAAGGGTTCCTTTTTCTCCACAGCCCCTCCAGCATTTGTTATTGGCTGATTTCTTGATGATAGCCATTCTTTCTGGGGTGAGATGGAATCTCAGTGTTGTTTTAATTTGCATCTCTCAAGTGACCAATGATGTTGAACATTTCTTCATATATTCGTTTGCTGTTTGTAGCCCTTCGTCTGAGATGTGTGTATTCATCTCAGATGGCCATTTTTGGATTAGGTCTTTACATTTGAGGGGTATCTGATTTTTTTTTTTGAGTTCTTTACATGTTCTCAATAGTAATCCTTTGTTTGAGGAACAGCTGGAAAACATTTTTCCCCACACTGTAGGTTGCCTCTTCACTCTGTTGGTGGTTTCTCTTGCTGTGCAAAAGCTTTTTAATAAAATGAGATCCCAGTGGTTTATTCTTTGTGATAGTTTCTGTGTGATTGGGGTTTTGTTCATAAAGTATTTGCCTACACCACTGTCTTCAAGAGTTCTACCTATTCATGTTTATTTAATGTTTTTGTTTTAATATTTATATCTTTGATCCATCTCAACTTTAGTTGGGTCCAGTTTTAATCTTCAGCATGCAGCACACATAACTGAGCAGCTATGCATTTGGAGAAATTGCAAACTAAGTAAAACATAACCTGTATTTTGCTTTAAACAAGTTCACAATTAAGAGAGAAAAAATACCCAACTAGTTATAATAAAATTAAGCTTCAGTACATTCTATAATAGATAATAAAATGCTATATGATCAGAGTAAAAGCATCAAAGAAAAAAGTAGCTCTATGACTGGGATGGTAGAATAGACTCTCTGTTTTCATCCAGTATTTCTAGGCACTTGCCATGAAATCATTAATTTCAATTATAAAGTACAACTTAACTGTGCAGCAAATTAAAAGATACTTTAAAAATTTTTAAGTTCTTAATCTCATCAATAATATATGATATTTTTGCTGCTAACTGGAGAGCATTTTAAGACTCGGGGAAAATTTTTATTCAAAATTTAAGAAATTTTTTCAAGCAATCAGGTTGTTTTCTATCATAATTTCTCTAGAATTGACAGGATACAGTTGCAAAGTTTAGGATAAAACTTTCTGGAAGAATAGCAATTAGCTGAGTTGAACAGATAACTTCAGTCATAATTTTTATTTCTGAACATCTATTCTGTAGAAACACAAAATCTATTTAAATATTTTAACTATTAAGTAGTTTATGAATCTGTAAAGTTGTGCCAAAATATTTCTATAGATAGATGGGTTGCATACTATCCATTTGTATATAGTATTGTGGGCTATGTATAGATATGGTTATGTAGAACCATAATAAAAAATGATTGAAATAAAACTGACCCTTAGTCATAATTTTGAAAAACTGAAGAAGCTAAACTAGAGTGATAAAATGTCGATTTGTTTTCTTTTTCTGTCTCATACATTGTCATGGGTGTGAAGGACCCATGCTACTTGAAAAGACAGGTTCAATATTCCATACGCTCCACTTACATTTTGAATTGTTTCAGATTAGTTATTATACCCCACACTACCCAGACTGCAGAAGGTCCCCTGTAACTTTTCAGTTCACAATTCTCAGCATTATAGTGGTGTCAAGTCACAGCGCGTTCATAGGGACCATCCTTTGAACTTTTGATCTTTTCCTGAGCCAGCCGACTGCGGTACAGTCCTGCCTTGACTGCTGGACAGCGGAAGCCAATCACGACTTCTGGTCAACCCTAGGTCCCCAGTGGAACCAGACTTGTGCAGTGTGCCGCATTGCTCGCTGTGATGGTGAGCAGTTACGTGTGTTGAGTATATTTTGGACTTGGGATATTTTCAGTTTATAATGGATTTATCAGGACATAAGCCCACTGTAAACTGAAGACCCTGTGTGTTTCATCGTTCTTTTTTGAACACTTCACTGGTAAGGGCTACAAAAGGGAGTGAGGCACAGGAGAACACGAGCTGAGCCCTCACTGCAGAGCAGGTGCACACCCACCCAGGAGGCGGAGACTGAGTTGACCAGGTTGGTTCACCGCTAACTGGTTACTCATTGTGACTTCTCAGTATCCTAAGCATTTTACTGCAGGGTGAAAATCGGGACTGAGAAAGGTGGTCTTTTGAGGGTTCTTCTTAACTCTTCAAAAGAAAAAAAACCCATTCCATGAGTTTCATTGGAGAAAGTTAAAGGATTGGTGGATTTTAGAAAGATTTGCAGCCAATAGATTCAAACCAACAGCATTTGCTGCTTCACTCTCCATCAAGCAGAAAATTCAGTTAACCACCACACACCTGGTCCCCTGTGCAATCGGGCCAGTCCAGGTTCTACCGTGTTTATTCAGAGCATCTGTGCTCTGCCTGGGGTTCCAGGAGGAAGCCTGGAGGGGCGGAAGGGAGTGGTGTGTACACTTTCAACAGTAAGCAGTCATGTGTACACGTGAACATTGCACAAGCCCCTCTCCTCACCTGTGTCAGACCTGTGTAATTGTTTGTACTATTGTGAAAAATTGTTATTTATGTGCTGGCCACACTCTTCCAACAGCCTTCATTGTATTTACAAAGTGAGTCTTCTCCCTTTGAGGCAGGTAATAATAGTTCTCATCTCCAGAGGATGGGGAGGTTAAATAGTTTGCTCACGGGCACAGACATCATGGCAGATCCGTTTCCGCGCCAGGCTGCCTGGCTCCGTAGCCCTGGCGGTGTCTCCCTCCTGCAAAGCGTTTGCAGCTCATTGCAAAAGGCTCCACGTCAGTGGCGCTGCATGGTGAGGATGCTGCCTCCCATGAAGATCTTAAGGCAGAAATATAAATGTAAATTTCACCCATTAAAACCATAATTAATTTATTGAAATTGAATTGTTATTATTTCAGGGACGAATACATATTGGAATATGCTGATTATTTTAATGAACCGAGAGCCTCTTCTGGGATACTTCCACTGTATTATTTGCAAGCAGGTCACTGTAGGTTTTCTAAGAGAGGGAATAAAAGGATTGCTGCTCATTTTCAAGTTTTTCTTTATTAAAAATGCAAAAGGAAGTGCATGCTGTATAATGTACTTGGGGAGATGATAAGAAGATATCTTTGTTTAGGAAAGGCCTGATAGCTTCTGTTTTAAATCCACAATTCTCCTTCTGGGTAGTCATTTCTTGTGCCGTAGACGTCTGCGCCAGAGGCTGTTTGCGTCGGTGTTGTGCCCATGGTCCTGTCTCCAGTGCAATTGTGAGGCTTGACATATGGAACTATTTATTTAGGCTCCTCCTCGTCTATTCCCCTGTAAACACACTTTTAGCCTCCTTAAGACACACAGCGGGAAAGTTTCTAGAATTTGGCTTATTTTTTCTCCTATGATATATCCTGTGAGGTACCATTGTTTGTACATTTTTTTTAATGCTAAGGTCAAACTCAGGGCCTTGTGCATGCTGGACAGGTGTTCTGCCACAGAGCCACACCCCTGCTCTTTGTAGGAAAGATTAATAATGAGAAGTTAACCTAAGTGTCTTCTTCATGCAAGCAGGGAAATTCTAAGACAGAGCTGGGCTGTCTGGCCTCAAGCCACCTCCTGCCTCAGCCTCCCAAGTGCTGTGATCGCAGGCATGAACCACCACGCCTGGTTAAGCTAAGCTTCTTGAAGAAAATAGGCTATCCCTGAATACTTCTGCTTTGATCTTACCAACGATTTCATTCATTCATAGTCAGTATTAATTTCCCACTGCTCTAACAAATCACCCCACGTTTGGTCACTTAAAACAACACAGATTCATTGCCTTAAAAATTTGGAGGCTACAATTTTGAAGTCAGCTTCCCTGGATAAAGTTCAGGTGTGCCCTGGTCAGTTCCTCCTGCGGTCTCTGCTTCCCTGCCCTGACCTGGCTGCCTGTGTGCCTGGCTTGTGGCCCCTGTTTCCGTCTCCACATCTCAGTCTCCCTTTCTTGGCCATTCCTCCTGGGCGTGGCTCGTCTCTGCCTCCATCCTCGCGTCCCTGAGAGCCTCCCATGTGCCAGGCACCATGGTAGATCTGGGAGTCGCTGCAGCACACCAGGTTTCTGAAGGTTTTATGAAGGTAACAGTCTTGTGAACAGATAAATGAGAAAGACACAATCAAGTAATGATGGACATAGGAAGAAAATATAGTGTAACAGTGGGGTAGGAAGCTGGGGCTGGGGAGGGCGTCTGGAAGGAGGAGACTCAGACCCAAATCTTACTGGTGAGGCCGCCATGGAAAGAGGGTTTGGAGGGAAGAAATTAGTAAGTGCAACTGGGGTTTAGTAGTGAAGGGAGTCCTGTAAGCCAAAGATCACAGAGAAGCCATGACCAAATTACAGCCTTCCAAGTTGCAGATGGAGATTGGATTTTATGTAAGTCCTGAAGGAAGATATAGATGTCTTTAAGCCAGAGAACAGTTCACAAGAGAACATGCAGGCTGCTGTTTGAGAATCTAAGGCAGACATCTAACCACACCTTCCTCCCCTTTGAAGAGTGTGTGTCATCGTGGCTATTATGTAGACCCTGAGTGAGATCTAAAATTCTACACCTGTACTCAGCTAGAAAGGACGATAAACTAGACATTTTCACTCTTAAATGGATGAATGTTGAAAATGCACTTCTCAGTGAACTAAATAAGTCACATATATGTAACCATCACATCGTTGCACTGGTGTGATGAACTGAAACAAAATCTATGTATATAAAAAATTAGTTAGGACAGTTAAAGAAAAAGAAATTTGAGTGAAAAGTAGTTTTCTCAGGGTCATCTTCAGATTTCATTTTTAATGTGAAATGTTTATTTGAAAACAATAGAGCAACCATAACAAAAAAGATAGTCAGGTTTCTCTTGATTCACTGAGGCAAAAGTTTTGTGCTAATAATATGTTAGATAATGTTTCATGTCTATATTTTTTATCCTAAATAATTTCTGTGAACAAAATATGCAATGTGCTGATGATTGTTACTCTTTTATAGGCTGGTTGTGAAATTGTTTTGCTTTGGTTTCTTACTTTCCTTTTGTTTAAAATTAAAGAATAAAATAAAATAAAATTCTAAGCCTTGGGTAGTGATGGAGGGAATTGCAGGTTGTTTCCCCACATTTTAAAACTCAGACCACTGCAGCACCTTACAAACTAGTTTTAAAAAATAGACATGCCAATCCCTGGCTTCTTTCCAACACCTTACAGACACATTAGCAATTTGCGGTTCCAGTAAAAGATAAACCAAACCTTGTTTCTAATAGTAAGAGATTTCCTATATTACTTATAGACAAAACCTGGAACAAAAAACCATGATGTAGATCAAGGGTTAGACGGCCAGCTGAGTAGTAGACTCTTGTGGTCAAAATAAAATTAAGCCCTCAAAAGAATATGCCTCAAATAATGTCTATTGGTCTCTATGGAAGGATGAATGAAGATAGAGCAGATGTTAGATTCTCTTGTACAAATACCCGTGGCCTATCATATCGAATAAACCATGCTCATTGTAATTCTCAAGATTATATGCATATCGCACGCGACACTCTAAAAAGCACCACCTCGAATTTCTGCCACACCCAGATGTGAACCGGGAGTCGTGGCAGAATCACCATGCACGCTACAGGCATCAGCCAGATGCGCTGGGTCTCCTCCAACAGCTGCTTCGTGGTACCGTCTAAAGTGGCTGCTGTTTTTTCCATGTTCTGTCCTTGGTGTCTGCGTGTAGTAGAAAGAGCAGGACCACGTAACAAGGGTGTTTCTCTTGGGCTTTGGACCCCTATTAACAAAGGCTGTATAACTGTACTTGTTGGGCTAGGAAAGGAACCCTCCTTTACAGACCTAATAGACAATCTATGGTTCTTCTACTCAGTCCTCAGTTAGCCCGTGTCTGAACTCATGCGAATGTTCTGTATGGTTTGTCCAGGACAAAGTCATATTTTGTAAGACCAAAATGACAATTTCTGATAAGAAACACAGAAAACACTGTGATTGGATAAAATATTTTGCTGACCTGTTTAAAGCCTCCTGTGTAAATAGATAGGAGAAGAAAGACCATACATTTGCTTCTTTTTAAACTCTGCATAGTGTGGGGAGGTTGATTTTTCAGAATACGAAACTCTCTTGCCTTTGGGCTGTATGGCTCCCCCAACTCGGGCACAGGCTCAGTTCTACACCTAAGAAGGATGGCCACACCCCACGAATGTTGACAGCACTTCAAGAGCTCTTCCTGTGCCCAGAGGTCTGTTCCAGAGGATTCTCTGTAACCGGAGGCCTTGGAAAGTCTGACATTTGCAGCTAAGAAAACAAAGGAAATGGCAGCACACACTGGGTGGGTGCTCACATTCCCCAGGCGTCAGCACATTTTTATATGAATAAGCACTCGGACACAGAGGTCAGAACACGTCCAGGAGCGCACCGGTGAGGTGCGAAATTCCAGGTGACAAAATAGAAGGAAAAGAAGGGTTTGGAGGGAAAGGAAAGGAAATGTAGCTGGCTTCCTTTTATTCTCTGCATCTTTCCTGTTTCCTCCCCAGGAAGCTGATGTAAACCTGCAGTACCTCCGACTGTCAGCATCCAGGGCTGATTTTCACTCTGTTCCATATGATGACAGCACCATTATGGAAAAGGTCTGTCATTTATTTTTGAGACATAATCCCTGGCAGTCCCTTGGATTAAAAATCATTGTATTCCAGAAAATTTTAATACAAAAAAATAATCTTACTTTCTTCTCTGTCTCTCACAGTTCTTACAAATAGTAGTCGCATAAAAATCGGGGTGGGAGAGGTAATAGGAAATAAAGGCTAATTCATGCCACAGGCAGACCTCAATAACAGTAAGAGTAAAGGATATCAACAAGTTACAGACTTTATCCAATTAACACAGCTGACTCAAGAGCGATTCTTCCAGCCCTCCCTGCAGGCTTGGGAGAGTCTGCTAAAGTCATCCGTGCTAATGACACCTACTGTAGGGCGCCGTCTTTGGGATTGCTACGCGGGAATCAGAGCTTATCAGAGAGCATTATGAGCACTCTGCAGGTTGTTCTCTTCCACTCCCCTTCTCTCCTTGGGGCTGATTTGCCAAGGAAAGCTAAAGATGTTTACTAAGCATTTCTGAGAAATTTGTCCACATTATGAGAATACAAATTACAGGAACTTGGTGCATTAGCAATAGGAAAAGTTTAATGGGTCTGGGAAGGTATAGCTTTAGGGAAAATGTAAATTGTTTTAATAGGAGAGCCTTCCCTGAATGCCAGTTCTCTTGAAGTAGTAGTATTTAGCAGCAGTGGGAAGGTGGCAAAGAATCCCACAACCAATACATGCAACTAGTAGGTAGGAATTGTAAGTGGAATCATGATTTTGGAATATGAAATAGGTGCAAACCACTCGTTATGGAAAATTTGGTCGATTCTGAGCTATGTGGGCTTTGGAAATCTGTTTTGTGGTTGTCTTGCACGACAAGACCCAGCGCACCCCCAGCACTTTCCTGTACCACAGTGTTCGGAGATCACACCTAACTCAGAGCCACCCCAAAACTTACTGTCCCAAACCACTCTAAGGAGCCTTTAGGATGTGAAGGGAAAGAGAAAGCATCACTGTGCCCTCTGCCTCATGACCTTTGACAAAGCCTGGGCCAGTTAAGAACAAGGTTTACCTACTGCATTCTTCAAACCATGAAAAACTCCCTGTGCTGTTTGGGGATGCCAAGAGAAATGAAGAGTCTACTTAAAGAGATTAAATCAACATTAAAGAACTTGCATTTCAGTACTGTAGAAATAGTAAATTGCTGTACAGAAACATATTTATTTATTACAAGAAAAGTGATAAATTATCCTCGCATTCTAGTTCCTTTACTACATCAGGTCTGATTTAGGTCGACAAGAAAAATGGATAGTACAAAAGGAGATCATTTAGCAGATATCATAGCCACCCAGGCAGGAATGAAAAAAATGGTACATATTAGTGCAGTTAAAACACTTTTATTGAAACTATGAAACATTGACCACAAAGATTACATACAACACTGCATTGACTGGTCGGTATAATAAGAATTTTAATAATGATAATCAAAAGCTATAATTGTTCTTGACCAGGTTTAGCTTACAGCTTTGAAACCACATTGATAGGAAGAGCTGAAGAGACTGGGCCTGTTCCCCGGAACAAAGGATAATTATAATGACCTAATTGCAGCTTCTATTGTAAAAGCAGAAATGATAGCCGATGAATTATCCTCGCTGGCCGAGAACAAAGTTGTTCGGCAGGTAGTTTGTAATCTCTTCTCATGATGCTGTTTCTTTTACCCCAAAGCTGTCCCCTGAAAAGCCTTTTCTGACCCAGACTACCATTGCTGCTGTAGGCAGCAAGCTCCTCTTCTACTTTCCTTCCTTCCCTGACTCTGTCATGGCTCTCACACAGGAACAGCAAAGAGAGCTTCAGTGCCTCCGTCTTCCCTGTACGGGGGAAGCAGAATCACCCTGTGGACACCTCTCCATACAGCGCAGTTAACCAAGAAACAGTTTGCAAAAGTAACAGAATTGTACCGCTGCTTCTGAAGGGAGGTTATGAAGTGTGAAGTGTCTCCTAGTAATTTTTAAAGAAAATCACAAAAGGCAAATGAGCAGCAAAAAAAGGTAACGTATCACCAAGTGCTAATAATGCTGTTATACAAAGGTCTTCGAAAAATCAAGGGAAAAAATGGCCAGCAATCTGATAGAAAAATCAGCAACGATATGGACAGCTCAGGAAAGAGGAAATGAAAACGGCCCCTAAACATATGAAAGGACACTCAGCACCACATTATAAGGGACAGGCTAATTAAAATTTAGCAGAAACATGACTCTTCCCCATATCTATCAAACTTCCAGAAATTCGACATGTATTTAGATGGCCAGACTAGCAAAACAGGCATCTCCTATACTGCAAGTGACAATATAACATAAAATGAATATAGAGGCAAATATGCCATAATCTAGAAGAAGTATATGTGTGTTTTTATTTGACCAGAAATTCCATTTCTGTGTCTTCATCCCAAAGTCACAGTGATAAAAAGCGATGTTTACACAAATTCTTCATTATGCCATTATTTGCACGGGCATACCTAATTCTATTGTTCTTCTTGTCCTTTCCAGATATTACTTGTGTGTGTGTGTGTGGCAGCTGCTCATTGAGGAAGTATAACGTTGCCATTTTCCCAATAGCTCAGATGATTTTTATTTTGTAACAATTAAGTTTTTTTTTCAGATGGTAGACTCTTGGACACCTACTAGACCACAATTCAATAGGTTTATACTTTTACATGCATTGGGAAACCAAAAAAATTTGTGATTCACTTTATTGTAATGTTCAGTTTCTTGCAGTGCTCTGAAACCAGACTTGCAGTATCTCCAAGCAAAGTCTGTAATAGCCAAAGATGGGGAATACTGTGTGTCCAAGAGTACATCATCCCTTAAATAGACGGACAGAAGCACCTCCATGCAATAGAAAGGTGTGAAGCTTTAAAAACAGAGCCATTTTGAAGCCAAATATTTTGTAAAATTAATTGGCACTAATAAAAATACTTCTTAAAATCAGGGAGATCTCTATTCACTAATATGAAGTACTCTTGTGACTATATCTATGTGAAAAGGCAATGTGAGGAAAAATATGTGCGGTTTACTTGCATTTGCGTGAGAAAGAAGGAACATAAATATATGAACGTGTCTGCTTAGCAGAGCAACTATAATTATATTGCTCAGGATAGAGAAATCAGAGATGACAGCTATAACCAGCCTTATATATGCATTTGGAAATTTTTGCACTACACGAAATTCCTCAGTTGTCATCTCCAAGCTCGAACTTTTCACTACTCGAACAGCGAAGTTAAAAAAAAAAAAAAAAACCCTGCCTGGCGTTTGTGATCTGGCTAACTAAAATTCCAACTTGGACAAACCCAGAGGGGCCAAGAGCAAGTCACCCATCACCTTGGACACCAAGGGGGACGCGGGAGTCCCGGCGCCGTGCTCACCCCGACCACGCCGTGCTAGTGTCAGGGCCGCGCTCTCCTGTGTGATCCGTGTCTGCGTGGCGTCTCGTGACCAGGACTCCAAAGGAAGCGGGCGAGTGCAGCACTGGAGTTAGGAGGAAAACTGTGAGAAGTGTGGCAGAGGTGGTGACAGAAGCCATGTGAGCTGTGTTACAGTCCTGGAAAAAGGAATCTATCATTCTTGAGCCTCAGGACCAATTATTTGGTTTTTCGTTATTTCTCATGGGAAAAATAAGTTCAGTTCTCGAACTTTTCAGTGTTTGAACATAAATTTGGAATGAATTGAGCTTGCCAAGTGAGGTGTCACTATTTAATGAACAAAATCAAAACAAAAGGAAAAGAATTCCTAAAATCTGGAAGAAAACACCCAGATGTAGTGGCGCATGCCTGTAACCCCAGCACTTTGGAGGCTGAGGCAGGAAGATCACTCCAAGTTCGAGGCCGGTTTGGGCTACATAGTGAGTTCAAGAGCAGCCTGAACTACCCAGCGAGACTCTGTCTCAAAAAACAGACAAACAAACAAAAATTTGGAAGAAAATAAAAATGAATAACCTGCCTCTGAAACAAGTTGGTTGCATAGACACTCAGGAAAAAGAATTACTTTAGGTAGTATTAGAATGCACTTTGAGTGTACAGAAATAATACAGATAGAGCTAGGAGCGTGTCTTTCACTTTATTAGTCTAACAGCAGCTGCTGTCGTCTGGATGCTTGGGTCCCCCACAGAACTTATATGCTGAGAGAGAATTACCAGCGTGAAGGGGTTAGGAGGTCGCGCTTTTGGAAAGTGAGTAGGCCGGCGGGGTGAGCTGTCCCCGAGAGGGTCTGTGCCGATGCGGAGGCCCCAGGCTGCCCTCCTCTTCTGTCAGAGAGGGCACGGCAGGGAGCCAGCAGGCTGTGTCCCCGACCTTGCGGCGCTCTGATCCCTTCAGCCCCTGCGCAGCTCCTGTGGCTGGCCAGTCACCGGCCAACGGCCCAGACGTCCAAGACAGTGACTTTAGTATCATTTTAAAACTGCATGTATATTTAAAATCATATCTGTGATAACACAGATAAACATAGCAGTGCGAGTTTCTGAGGGCTGTCATAACAAATGACCACAAAATCAGCGCACAACAGAAATTCCAAGCTCTCGTGGCTCTGGAGGCCCAGAGTCTGAAACTCGGGAGCTGGCCGAGCTGCTCCCCTGGAGACGGCAGCGTGCACCCACACCCCTCTCGGCTCTGTCGGCTGCAGCAGGCCCCGCTGATTCCCGGATTCTAAACTCACGAATCCTGTCTGGGCCTCCGTCTTCACACTGCCTCCTCGCGTTCTCGCTTTCATTTATGTGTTCTCCCTTACAAGGATATTTGTCACTGGCTGTAGGGCCCATTTGAATAATCCAAAATGCTTTTATCACAAGAATTTTAACTTCGTTCCATCTCCACAGACCCTTTATCCAAGTAAGTCACATCAGGAGGTTTTGGGGAGACACCGTCCAACCCGCTTTAGTTTTGCTTCCCCAGAAAATTGAAGCCGCAGTGGTCACTGTGGTAGCTACCAGTCACTTCTAGCTGTTCAAATTTGAATGAACTAAATTAAAAATCCTGCCCCTTTCTCACAGTGGTGACATTTCAGGTGCTCTGTGTCTGCGTGTGGCCAGTGGTTACTGTATTTGGATATTCCAGGTGTATAACACCATCATTACAGGAAACTCTACAGCTAAGCACTTCTCTAGAAGCTTCCCATGTGATCAGGAGTAGGGCAAATTATATCACAAAAGAGTCAAAGGACAAACCCAGCATGGAGGAGCAGCTATAGGATCACTGACCTAGTTGCTCCGGAGATTCAAAAGCATGGAAAAGATAAAAATGAAAAGAAGGGAGGGAATACAATTCTGTACTTAAGACTATAGAGAATTTTAAAAAGATAACCATGTTTAATGTATGAGCAGTTTACTAGACCCTGATTCAAATAAACCTGCTATGAAAGAAAGACATATTTTAGACAATTAGGGAAATTTGTCTATGGTCAAGTTATTAGATGATATGAAGGAATTGTTAATTTTAAAATGGAATAGTGGCATTGTTATTGTATAACAAAGCATTCATGATTCCAGATATGCCTTCTAAAACAAGTAGGTGATACAAAACTATGGTTTTACTCAAACTACTTGGCAAAAAATTAATAGAAAAATATATAAAAATGTGGTATAATCATGATAACCATTGAATAAAGAATTTGGTAATAGATACAAAGTACATTGTACTGTTAGTTATACTTTTGGATAATTACAGGTTTTCACTGTTTTTTTTTTTTTTTTTTTTTGGTACCAGGGATCGGACCACGAGCTCGAGCTTGCCAGGCAGGCACTTATGCCACTCAGCTAAATCCCCGGCAAGTGTTAATTTTTAAAGCGTGATCATTTTCAGATTATATCTAGTCTAACATAAACAAAATAGACATTAATATAGAAATTAAACACCTAGACAAAAATTCAAGAATACACTTCCTACCTTTGAGCACATGTGAACTTTAAAAAGACTTAGTATCTCTAAATCTTCGTTTCTACCTCTATCAAGCTGAGATTTTGTACACTGTGAGAATTAAGTTATATGGTTATAAGAAAATACATCACAAATGTTATTATTAGTGTCTGTTCTTCTTAGTGGGTAGATGAAGTACTGGGTAGGACAGAGTCTGTGCATGACAGAACCTCCCTGATCTGAGGCAAATGGAAAGCAGTCTCAATTATGCAATTATGTTTTTAATGCAGTTTTTTTACTTAATGGAACCAGCTACTTCTTATCATTTCCACTGCTGAACCTTCATCCAAGCCACCCCTTCTCTATCCAGGGCTGTCGAAGTGACTCCCTCTCTGGTCTTTCCCCCAGCACCCTACCACCTTCAGTCCACAGCAGCCAGAGATTCCTTCACTCTGTAGTTGGATCGCATGACTAGCAGCTGCAAACCTCCTCCTGGCTGGCCATCTCACTGCCGCCAAAAGCCAGCATGATGCCAAGGACCTGGAGGAATGATCCAGGTCTCCAGTCCACTCTGGCCTCCGATTCCTCACTCCTCACACTGCCCACTAGGGGCCTTGGTACCTGCTGTCTCCCTGCCTGGAATACTTTTTCCCAAGTTCACGTGAAAATTAACTCCTATATTCTAAGCCTTTCATTTAGTATTCTTAGTGGTACCTTTCCTTTCTGCATACTTAAAAGTGTAACCCCAACACCTACTAGCTTTCCTTCTCCAATTTTCCTCTGTACTACTTACTAAAAACATAGTGCTAAATTTTCTATCTCCTCCTGTCCTATGAGAATAGAAATTCTGCAAGGGCAGGAATATACATTATTACTTAATCCCTAGCTTCAACCACAAGCAAAAAGAAGACAGCAACATGCAGGTACTCAATATTTGTTGACTGATGAATGCAAAATTTTATTAAAAATGTTTTAAAGTGTTGTCTATTCTTTAGAGGAGGTATTTATGGATCAATCAGAATGATTTTTATTTATCAATATCAACTGGCCTTCAAATTTTTACTTTGAAAATACTGAAATTTCTTGAGAAAAGATATGCTTTTGTAAACAACTTAAACATTTTTCCAGCAATTACACATGTTCTATTAATTTGTTATATTAACTATTTTTAGATAATGTATTTAAAGAAAGTGCTGTAACTAAATAAATTTAGAATTGACTCACTTTGATATATTTTTGCTACACAGATTTTAAAGGATATAAATGGCATAATCAGCATTTTTGCTTTTATGTTCTTCCTGTGTTTTAAATTCTTTTCAAATTGAGATAATTTATATACAGTGATCTTAAATGAATAGTAGAATACCCTCTCTCCTCTTTGGCAAATGTTTGTCAAGTCAGAGAATGTTTCTATTACTTGTGAATGTCCCTTCCTGTCCTTTCTGACTCAGCTTATTCTCCGTTCAGTGAAAAAGTTAATCTGATTTCTGTCACCACAGAATTGTTTGGCCTGATCTAGAACTTCTCACAAATAAAAGTATGTAATAATTCCTTTTTGTGTCTGATTGTCTTACTAAGCATGATAACTTTAAGATTTGTCCCAGTTACTGGATAATTGAGCAATTTATTTCTTCTTGTTGCTGATTTATATTCAGCTGTATAAATAGATCATAGTTTGGTTACCCATTCTCCTGTTGATGGACATCTGAGATACAAGATGTGTTAAAAAAATGGTATTAAATGTTTTACAAATTCATTACAGTAAAAGAAACATTGCCATTAATCACCCTCAGAGTACTCCCCCTCCATCTTGGTCTCTTTTTTGTTGTTGGGACAAAATATCTGACACTCACGAATTAAAGGAGGAAAGATTCGTTTTAGCATACAGTATGTGGAGGTTTCAGTCCATAGCTGGCTCCAAGACAGGGCAGCATAGCAGAGGGGAAACAGTCCATGGCAGGGCAAGCAGGAGATGCAAGCCAACCTTTCCCTTTTATTCCACTCAGGCTATTGCTTATTGGTTGATGCCACTCATACCCAGGCTAGGCCTTCCCATTATCCATGCCCACAAATATGCTAAACCAATCACTGGACTAATTTAGTTGTCACACAGACTTAATCCATATTACCACATCCTAGATCCACCCACACCCCCAAAGCACCACCTATGTCCACATGAGGCTTTTGGGGGAACATCTAGATATGAGCAATAATACCCTCCCATCAAACACATTTATTGCATTGTTCTTGCTACTTTCTGAAGCAGTTCCAAAAGTCTTTTTTTTTCTTTCTTTCTTTCTTTTTTTCCTTTTCTTTCTTTTCTTTTTTTTAATGAGTACCTTTAGTTGTGCTGTTGTGGCTAGTTTGATGTCCTGAATCCATTAAAAGATTTCTAACTTGGGCTGGGGATTTAGCTCAGTGGTGTAAGTGCCTGTCTGGCAAGTTTGAGGTTGTGAGTTCAATCCCCAGTACCAAAAAAAAAAGAAAAAAGAAAAAAAATAAAAGAAATAGACATGTAAAGGAATTATTAACTGGGCATAGTGGCACATGCCTTTAATCCAGCACTAGGGAGGCTGAGGCAGGATGATCATGGTGAGTTTGAGACCAGTCTGAACTACAAAATGAATTCAAGGTCAGCCTGAACTGCATAGTGAGGCCCTGTCCCATAAATAGGGGTAGGGATTTAGCTCAGTGGTGTAAGCACCTGCCTGGTAAGCATGAGGTTGTGAGTTTGACCCCCAGTACCAAAAAAGAAGAAAAGAAAAAGAAAAGCCATCTGCCTTTTGAGGTCATTTTGACTTTAGGGAAGAGCGAGAAGTCACACAGTATAGATACTCTGAAAAAGGTGGACGAGGACACATCATAATGATCTTATAAGCCTGTCTTTCTGTTGGACGGCACACAGCAGTAGCATTCACTGTATTTTTAGCCACACCTCCTAAAGACACTCACGGAAGAGGACTTCCGAACTGCTTCAGGAAGTGGGAAGAACCGTGGAATGCCTGTGTTCAACGTGAGGGGAGGATTTTGAAGGAGTTTAATGACAATGTATCTTTAACCATAACAAAATTCTAAACATTTAAGCATTTGCCATTCTTTTTGATTATCCCATATATTTCCATTTTTTGCCATAGTGAATAAAGCTGCTGCCAGACATTCCTCAAGTATTTTTGTGGGTACCCATCACCACTTCTCTCGTAACTACCTGGAAGGTGATTGACGAGGACACAGCAATTGGATGAGGCTAGTTTCAAGACTTTACAGATCATCTAGCTGTGGGATTGTGCTTCCGCCAGCCGTGTGTGAAGCTGCGGATGCTCCACATCCTTTCCAGCGTTGGGCATCATCATTATCCTTTGTGTTACTAAGGACGTCTCATTGTGAATTAGCTTTCCCTGAGCGTCCATGAGGGCGTGCGTTTCCTTACTCAATAGGCATATCTGGTTCTCTTTTTCTTAAGCACTGTTTAGTCTTTTGATTGTTCTAGTACTAAGCCTGGCCAGATCAATGGTATTGCAAGTATTTATATATGTTTTATTCAAATCCTAGCTCAACAGGTGTGTTGCAAATTATTGCTCTCATTTGCCTATCATCTTCTTTATTCTTTTTTACGAGAAGGTCGTAAGTTGGGTAAAGTCCAGGGCACCAGTTTTTTACGGTTCATGTTTCCTCTGTCCTCTCCAAGCAATATTTGCCTCCCCCAAGGTTGTGAAGATATCGGCCTTTATTTTATTTTAATAGCTTATTGTTTCAGCTTTTATGTTCACATCTATTTCCCACCCTGAATTGATTTTTGTTATGGTCTGATGTAGGGGCCAAGAGTATTTCCTTACAGATGCATGGTTTTCAGGCCCACTTACTCTTTTACTCGGTTCCGTGGGGCCCAGTGTGGCAAATCTTGGCACAAACGCATGTGGCTCTGTTGCTGGACTCTGTCTGCCGTTCCGCCGCTGTGTTTGTGAAGCTTTGTCAGTCTTGGAGGAGGAGGGTGAGTTTTTCAATTTCAACCTCATCTTTAAAATTTATTTTGGCTATTCTTCATCCTTTAACTTCCTAAATAAATTTTAAAGTCATATTTTTAATGTTTAGAAAATAAGCCTGTGCCAATTTTGATTGGCACAGCACTTAATCTATAGATCCATTTGGATGGATTGACATTGTGCCAATTATCTGATTTTTTGCTATTAGTACGTAGAAATGCCAGTTTTGTATTCAACTTGAATCATACAACAGTAATAATAAAAATGGAAGTTTATAAAAATATCTCTGATATAAAAATTATGCCTAAAAGTATATATTGAAAGAGCTACCAACTCAGAATGACCTTTCTAGTAAGATTATTGGACTTCAAAGGAAAGCAAATAAAATACTGTGAGCAGATAAGCAAAAAGAGCAAGTTGCTTAATGTAATTTATAAGGGAAATAAACTTAGATTTTCATCTAGCTTTTCAATAGCAACATTGTCATAATCAAATGGAGTCACATATTTAAAATTCTTAAGGAAATGAGTGAGCCACTAATTTTATATCCAGCGGAACCAGCTTTCAAATATAAAAGGGGTATTTTTAATGAACCTGAGAAATGTCAACCCTGTGAGTTATTCCTGAGGAATCTGATAGATGACTGCATATTCATAGACAGGACTGTTGGTCCTTACTGAAATGTTTACTTCTATATGAAGGGTTGCTTGTAGAGCTAGTATTGAATGAGAATTGGACAGAATAGAAGTACGGTACACAGCAGCTCTGGGCTTTAACACTGTAGGTATGGTACAACCGCAGGATGGAAATGAGTGCCAGGAGTGTATCAAATGTTAAGTCCCGATAGTCATTTCATTGGTAGTTGTGGTATTGTAGTATTGTAATTTTGTAACTGGCGCACACATACACACCTGAAAGGTAGACCAAGTTGTAATCATGGGATATTTAGTGGTAGTGGCAACTGTTTCTTAAGAAGCAGGAATCCTGATATGGAAGAAAGGAGGCACAGGTGCAGAGGAGGCCACCCACAGACGTGCAAGGGCTGGGACGTAGCTGCAGTGTGTCCCCCAGGGTGTGTGTGCCGAAGGCGGGGTCTTCGGCATGGCACCACTGTGAGGTGCGACCTTTACAGGGCGCTGATCCAGGGAGGTCCTTGTGCTAATCCACAGCCCCACCGCTGAGCCACACAGCTGGGGGCCACCCTCATCCGCTCCTGCACTGTGCTCTGTGGGCTTCCAGCATCCAAAGCTGTGGGCTAAATTAACCTCTTCTCCAGGAAGTTAGACTGCACCGCATATTTCACTGTGACAATGGAAAAGGAACTAACGCAGAACCTTGCTGGAGCGTGTGCCAGAGGTCTATTTCTGATCCACAATGATACTGAAGAAACATATTTTGCTTCATAGCAGTTCTTCAGTGTATGGTTTTGTTGCATACACATTGCAGAATCCTTGTTTTATCTCACAATCAAAGGTTAGACTAACAAAGAAGTTATAATCTATCATACTAGAAATTTTGACTATTAGGCACACTCCTGTTTCAGAAAACGGCAAATATCTTGTACTGAAGGTGCTCCTTTTGTAGAGGAGCTGTCCGTGGATGCCTGAACCAGTCTGTTTTCACCACGTGGCTTTATCTCCCAGCCTGGGGTGAACATTGCAAACCCACACCCACTCGCTGTGTCCCTCCCTGGGCCTCGCACCATTCCCGCAAGTTGGAGCCAGACTGACTCTTTCCTTCAAAGTCCAGTCTTCGGGTGCTGCCTTTGTAGCACTCCTCAAGGTTTCTATGTAGAATCAACCCTCACCTACTGCACATGCAACACTGTTTCCACGGATCATAAGCACCTCAGTGAGCCGCATACTCTGTATGGTTTTTTCCTTTCTAGTATATTGTATGGTATCAGCAAATATTGAGTAAACAGATGTCAACCAAAAATTAGCAGAAAAAAACTTAAGGACCTGTTAGTCTAGTTGTGGAAGCAGACTGTCTAGAATGAATCAAGTAAATGTTTGTATTTTGTTTTGTTTCTGCAACCTTGTTCCAACACATGGAAAAGACCCGAGGTTCTCCAGCCAGAGGGAGGGACCCAGGGAAGGGACAGCCGGTCAGGGCTTCGGACGCTGGGTACGAAAGTGTCGCGGTGGGAATGGACGGTTTGAGTCACTCCTCTGCGGCATCTCTACACACAGAGGAACTGTTTAGTAAAAGTTACTGGCAAAGTTCTATGAAATCTGTGCCATACAAATGTGCCTTGTAGTCAAAAATTTTGGTTAAGTAAATCCTATTATATCTTTCTTTGTTAGTTTAACCTTTTATTATAAAATGAAGCAAAGATGCAGAAATTCAAACAAAGTGAATTCGTGAATCAGGGAAATATGTGTAATATTTAATATTAGAACATTTGCTGGGTATCGCATTGAAGAGGAGATGGATTTGTAAGATCAGTGTGGAGTGACATGTGAATGATGAGTCTATTATGCTGGAGAAAATCAGGATGAGTGTTGGAATGCTGAGGAATTGGTTCTCTTACTGAGAGCATTTGACCTGAGGGGACCAAACCTAAGTTCCAGGGAAAGTAATTCCAAGAAAATCATTGTAACTGAGTCGACGGTGTAGTCATGACAATCAGGCTTGGAAGACAGGGATTAAAGTTTGATTCATTATGACTCATGGTTGTTAGAAACGTTTTCATATTTAAAAATTTTTTAATTTTCTTTAACATAGATTTTTTAAAAATTCAAATACTGGCAAGGTAGAACCTTCTGTCCAATTCTACACTCTAGAGGCAACTACTGTATGTGCTTCCAGAATTTTCTATTTATTCAAGAATATTTTTGTACATTTATAAATATTATATACACCGGTACATATGTATTATCTCCTTTTAGAATAGGAATACTATGACTTTTTTATAGGTACAAAATACCTATTTAATAGTTCCCTACTAATGTTCATTTGAACTGTTCAGTTTTTTTGCTATTATAATAGCATTCAGTCTGTTTTGCTTGTGGATTTTATCTGTATATAATATCTGTATTATAACCCATAGTTGTAATAGAGAAAATAGTCTCATTTAGTATTATTATAACTTTGATCAACTTATTTTACGGCTTTCTTTTTTACTATTTCCTCTGTTTTCTATTTTCTTTTACATGATCTGGGTTTGTTTTGTGTATTTCTCTCTTGCTGATGATTTGTTGTTTCTGTAGTTTCTTTGCAATGATATTTACTGTACTCAAGCTGTATTTTTTAGTTCATGAACTTTAAAGTATAATTGTTGATACCTGCTCTACAAGGAAAAGAAATAGATTAGTGGTAGTCTTATCTACTAAATCGCCTCTTTATTGGCTTCTGATATTCACCAGTCACATTATTTTTGTAGTATCAGAGTACACAATACTTACGTTTTATGTAATTATTGTTCCCACAATGTTTAGCCTGAGCTTTATAAGTAAATGACTGTATTATCATTCTACAGATTGATCATTGTCTTCGTCTGTTTTTGATGATATAACAAGTTACTAAAAACTGACCAGTTTATAAAAACAGGAAATTTATTTTCTCACAGTTCTGAAGTCTTGGGGTCCAAGATCACTTTCCAACAAACCCCAACTTTTCATACCACACTAGGGACTAAATTTCAGCAAATCCATTTTGCAGGATGTCCAGAGCAGGGGAATCAGGTTGAATTTTTCATTTTGACTCAATTCTTGGTCGGCTGCTTTTCATTATTAGTTTTTCGAGATGAGTTAACAAGCATAATATTTCATTTGTGTTTTTAAGTGTTTGCAAATGTTGTTACTTTGCCTTTATTCATGTTTCAAGTCAGCTTGAATTTGCCTGAACTTCAAATGACTTTATTTTTCACCTCGAAGACATTTACTACATGCAATAAGCCCTGATATTTTCTCTCTTTATTGTATTTAACTTTAAAAGCTTATATGATCAATTAAATTAATTTTGTGTTCTACAATGTTTGAAATGTAAGGAAAAGAAAACTGTGCTAAACTATCATGTTAGATATTAGGTGTGTAGTGACCTAAGGTGACGGGTAACTTCAGTTCTATGTAGTTTTTCAAAATAATCTTCCTTCTAACTTTGCTCCATGCACTGCCTTAGGAGTTTGTTCCCTATGTTCCTTGATTTGGAAAGGTCAGGTTACCCTGAAGAGAGACCATCCTTCTTTTTAGTGAAGTCTCCTAGAGGACGGGTTTCCTTTTCATTAGTTAGGGTTTGTCTTCGCTCGTCTGGCTTCCAGATTCAAGGTAGGCTGATACTTCCCTCTGGTCATCTCACCTCCAGGAAGTTCCCTCAGGACGGGGCTGCTAGGAAGACAGACAGCTGCTGGCCCCGCCCATTGTGCCACTGGACAGACAGCTCCTAGCCCTCTTCCGTTGTGCCACTGGACCATCACCAAGATTGCACACAATTCCAGCACTCTACTCCTGTCTATGCATTCGCTTTTTCTAAGGAAAAGCTTGCTGTCTGTGCTTCTTTGGACAACATCCCTGACTTTCGAGAAAAGATACACCCTGCTAGAGACACAAACATATCTCCACTCTGGCTTATTCCCTCTTTAGGACTGAGTCTCAATTTCATTGAAAAGTAGGAGCTTCTGGCCATTTTCTAATCCTGTTGTGGATGGAAACTTCTTCCCAGTTTCTTAATTGTTCACTTAGACCTTCAGGGAGGGAAGGAAAGTAACCCTACTCAATCATTAGTAAAAACTTCTATTAATTAGATACCCTTAAACGAACCAAGACGCAATGAAAATCTTCTTTAAGGAATATTATTGTGGTGGCCTTTTAAGGTATACACCTAACTAGAATCAGGTGACATACCAAAAATTCTTAGAATAATCTAGATGAGCATAGTCCAGCAAAGCTTTCTAGAGTGTTGGAATTTGGTTTCAGTGAGTTCAGGTTTGCATTTTTAGAGCCACACACTGCTGCTGACCGCCGCACTGGACAGCACAGATCTGGGCAGTGTGAAAGCCTGAACACCAGGCCACGGCTAGTGAAGCAAAAATAAGGGAGAACGCTCCAAAAAAAAGAAACATCAGTATTTTCATAGGAAAAGAGAGAAAAAGGAAATTTAAATAATTCAAAAGCAGAATGCTCAGGAGAATGAGGAAAGCAGTAGTGTGGTATCATAAAAAAGGGCATAGTGTCAAGGCTATTTTTTTTAAAAATAGGTATTTTAACAGTTTGCATTCGCTGGACTAAGAAGATATACATGTTGAAATGACTAGAAACAATTAGAATTCTCACAACAAATTGTGGGGCCAGGGGGTGGTCAGACCCACAAAAACAACAAAAAAATTTTTTTGACATTTCTTTTGCGAGACAATCTCTTGTGCTGCACATGCCC
Organism: Dasyprocta punctata; assembly: GCA_004363535.1. NCBI lineage: Eukaryota > Metazoa > Chordata > Mammalia > Rodentia > Dasyproctidae > Dasyprocta > Dasyprocta punctata. The sequence continues at coordinate 84,565 of RJWM01001689.1, read as the reverse complement.
CTTCTCAGAGACTCCTTGTCCTCCCCCACATGGAGAAATCCTGATATATGGCATAATAATGATGGTTCAGAGAAATGACTGCTTCACCTACTGAGTGATTAATATGAAATTAGTTAGTGCAACGTTCAGTGGTGCAGAGGGGATCGGGGAGGAATTTGTTTTGTTTTAGAAAGAAAAAATAAAAGATCAAGTACTGCTTTGCCTCCACGGAGTGCTTCTCATCTGAATCTCTACCTACTCAGCACGCTTAATTAATAAGAAAACCTCTGAGAAACAGAGGGACAAAATAAGGACCACACATTCCAGTGATCTGTTTCTGTGATTTTAGAAAATCAAGCTTGGCATTTTCCTCTTCCTCTAATGCACCAGCGTAGCCCCATGCGGCACCCAGGAGATATTCATCTTTCTGCTGAAAGATTTCTCTCGAAGGCATCCCACTTATGAAGGAGAGGAGAATCCCACCCCCAACTTTATTGATGTCTTTTGCTCTATTTGCAATGGAAATCCATCCCTATCATCACAGTGCAGCAAGCATTCTCTGATAATCAAGTGTGCACCATCCCTGGAAAGATTGTTTTGTTGCGGAATGGATCAGGTTATCTTTTTTATCAAAAATTATTCAGAACAAACATCCATGAATCTAGGACTAACACGTATTGAAAGAGGACAGGCGAGGCCCCTAACGGGTGCCCTACTGTGTCATCTTCCTTTCATCTTAATTCAAAATCCCTTCGGGATTCAAGCGGCCTTATGCAAAAATACAAATTCTTCTAATTACTTGTACGTGAGGTACGTGGTTTGGCCTAGTCAAAGGAGATGTGCAGTAATATATCCTGGCATTTATCTTCATCTGTTGTGACTTGAGGATCAATGCTGGGGTTTTTTGTGTGTTTTTTATCCTGTGCCTTTTTGTTGTTTGTTTTGTTGCTTTTTCTCTCCCCTGCTCAATTTCTTTTCTTGTCCTTTCTACTCGAAAATATAAAAAATAAAAACAAAAAAGTTGTCCTACCAAAAGAGGAAACATCTTGAAAACTCATGGCTTCTAAAGTTTTTTACAACAGGTTTGATGTTTTGTAAAATAAAACTAGCTGTCATGTACAAAAGCCACTGTTCTTCTTTGAAGGCGAGAGGATGCCACAGGGTTTCGGTGTTTGTTTTGTACCCCAGCCAGGCTGCCTCTGTCTGTCTCCAGTGCACTCAGATCTTTCACTGCCAGCTGCAGCCCTTTCGCTGTCCCTGAGCCCCTCCTTCCCTGGGCATCTTTCTTAGCACTGAGTCCGCATCTCCTTACTCTCCCACCTCTGCGTCTCACTGCACCACTGTGCCCAGCGGCGGAGGTTAAATTCCCTCCTAATCAGTGCTAAAGACCCCCTCACACTGTCGAGGTGTGTCACTGTCCAGTGGGATGTCACAGTGACCTTTCCACTTTATCACCAACTGGGAACTTGGGACAGCTAATCTAGCACTTCACATGTTAAATGTCAAATTTTCCAAATTCTCATAGATTTGGAATTCACCTAAGTATATATATTTTTTGCTTCATTCTCAGTAATCTGTTCAGTGGCCCTGATTAGAAGTAGCATTTTGTAATATCACTTAAGGCTTTAAACCGGTGGAGCTCTGCCAGTAATGGTGTTTAATTCACTTATATGTGCCAATTCATCTCTGTCAGGAGCATATTAATTTCTTCATTATTTTATTCTGTTCCTAGCCCCTGTGTAACGAGACAAAATGGTCCCCATTTGTGTAACCAAAAAACTTAGAGTGTCTTATAAATTACCCCTGATTCTATTGCTTTTTAGTCACCAGGCTCTGTATTTCTTTTTCATATTTAAATCAATTTTTTCAAATTCTTTGCTTTAAAAGAATGCACTAGAACTCTAGAACACTAAATAATGAAGTCATAGAAAAAGTGTAAGATTATGACAGTCCCTTTAGCATGCATCCCTGTCCCAAGAAAGTCTTTCACAATATCAAGCCAGAGGTGCACTATTACTACAAATATCTTCCATTTGCAGGGAAGGACTGTTATCAACCCATTATCAGCAAGCATGAGATCAAAATATCTATGACTTCGCTATCCAAATAAAGACCCCAGACAAATAAAGATCAAAGATATAAAATGAATCCTCTTATGCTGTTGGCATTTCTGCATGGTGTGATCTTGAGAAAACAGGAAAGGGACAGCTAAGTGACTAGCAAGAGTGAACAGACCCAGGTGAGCATTTCATTGTATTAGCATGTATAACTCATGTGACTCTGCTACCTCTTCTGTGTTTTTCAGGATTGGAGCAAAACATCAGGAGCTAAGAGAAAAGCAAGCAAGACATCTTCTGGACTATGCTACTGGTACAATTGGATCAGTGCATGATATGGATGATGATGACATAGACCCCAATTATGCCAGAGTGAACCACTTTCGGGAACCATGTGCATCAGTAAATGTCTTTAGATCTCCATCTCCTCCTCGAGCTGGACCATTTGGTTACCCCAGGGATGGCCGTCCACTGTCTCCAGAGAGAGACCACTTAGAGGGTCTCTACGCTAAGGTCAACAAGCCATATCAACCACCAGCTCCAGTTGACAGGTAATAAAACTTAGTGAAAGATGAAAGTAGTTTTAATTCAGTAAGTTTCAAATCATCTCTACTGCTGAAGCAGATAAAAATATATCCTTCAATCTGTTAAAGCTGAATGACATGGTGCCCTAGACAAGTGTGCTCCTTTGACCTGCCCGTGAGGTATGAGCCATCAAAATGAAGCAATAGCCAGTTTAAAGGTGGCATGAATGAATAGTAGTGGTAGTGTTCATGGTGCAACGGGGAGCAATTTTTGCAGGAATATTGTGACAGAGAATGAATGATGAAAACCGTGAAGGAATATTGTCCTATCTCCTAGGAGCCCTATTGTATTGGACTTATTTAAGAAGATGGCCTGGCACGCAGAGTGAGTAGTCAGGCAAGAGGAAACAAGGAACTTCAAGTAGGTGTAATTGAAGTGGAATGATAGATAGCTACAGAGGTGCAGGGAAGTTTGTAAAGACTGGGATTTGATGCTTGAAAAAAATGTGACCTTATATAGAAATTCATGACTGATCAGAGGTAGAAAAGGAGATAATCTTGGCAATTGGAGTTTGATGAAATAGAGAAATATAGGAAGTGACAAGACCACAGATCTTTAGGTTAGCAACTAAGGAAAGACATAATAAGACCATCTGTCAGTACAACTGAAGTAGGTAAGGAACAAGATCATTCCAACCCCACCTCCTGTATCTTGAAAGAATGACCTAAAGAGTTATGGTCACTATTCATTGCTGGGTGACTCCTGGAATTCACATGCAAGGGGGTTTGACTGGCCTCGCTCTAATCTGACAGCAGTTTGAAGTCTGGAGGGTGGCAGGATGTGTGGCTTGTGTGAAGAGCTCTAATTCTAGATGAGGAAAAAAAAGACATGTTTTCCAGATTTCTTAGGATCTGAAAACCACCCTTTCCTATTAGTAACCAGCTTTTGTGTGATAGCATGATATACTGCATATGTTTACCGTTTACATTTCCCCAGCTGGGTGATATTATGCACTTTCAATTAGGTTGGGGAGAGGAAGGGAAATCATGGCATTTTTATGCAGACTGTAAAGTGTGGCTTCACAAGACTGATTACCTTTCAGAGCCTTTCCAATAACCAAGTGAGAAGGAAGGAGCAATTTTTAATCCTTACTGTCAAGCTTCCTGGTTGATGATATTAAAGAAAGATGGTCAAGTTTTTCTTTGGAACAAAATGAAAATATAATTTCCTATGACTGTGTGATACAGCCATAATAACTAAACTGCTAATTCCAAGGATTGATTAGGACTTGGCCTTTTTCTCCCCAGTCTTTACAGAAGGTTGAATTTTATCATGTAAATAATAGCATTATGCAGGAGTCTGTTCTGGCCTAAAGCATAGTCAATCTTCCTTTCCCTAAATCAGATGGGTCTTCAGAGGAGTCCCCCTCGCATGGATCTGTTGCTAGAGTCCCAGCACAGAGAGACTTGGGCCCTCCAATATAGTATTTCCCAATATTAATTCCATGGAAATAAAACAAGCACTCTAGAAGAAGAGGTCCTCAAGTGAAGCACATAGGAAGGATTCTGGGTTAAACCACAGGATCAGGTTTTCTCGTTCTGTTCTTATACCCAATATACTAATTTGCATTCAGCATCTCTAAAAAAATCATACAACAAATGGACATTCATCGCACCCCTAATTTTTGTCTTTTAAATCTTGTTTTTCCTAACTGGATCTTAATTATTCTTTAAAACACTACATAGGGCAAGCTGTTCTATGCTAATGGCCATGGGTAAATTTGACCAGCAAAGAAATTTCTAAGGATAATATTAACTCCAGCTGCTATAAAATGCCCATCAAGAAAAACTAAGCTATTTATTCCCCAGCCCAGACGCCCGTGTGAGTAGCGGGTTCTCACTTTCAACATTGACACCGTCCCTCCCGCCACCGTGTAAATACGATCTAACACTGCTTTCAGTGGAGTTTCAGACTGTTGTCATATTTTTGGATAGCTGACCAAAGGGTGAGTTTTTATAATAAGAATGATCTTGATTCCGCTTTTTAATTTTGTTTAAAATCAGCTCTGTCCCTTGTTCCTAAAGTCTTAAAGCTGACCATTTTTTTGGTACTGGGGATCAAACTCACAACCTCGCGCCTGCCAAGCAGGCACTTAAGCCACTGAACTAAATCCCCAGCCCTAAAGCTGACAATTTTTGCTTTGGCACCTGGTAAACATTTGATACTGTTGGCTGTTATGACCATTAATATTATTAGCATTAGGGCCACCTTTCATTAATGGAGTTCTGTGTCCGATGAATCTAGGAAGAGTTCCTTTAGCAGTATCACCAACAGTGAGCAGGAAGCAGGAGTCCTAAACCTACTTTATTTGCAATTAATCATTTACCCACCCATCTGTTCAGCCTTTCACTCATTCAGTAAGCATTTATTTGGTGGCTGTCAAAAGCTCTGAGGAAGGGACGGAGATGACCAGGAGATACTCCTGGTAAAGAGGAGGTCATATTCTCGTTGAAAAGGGAGCACTACGTATGGAAATGGATAGTTGCAATATAAGTAGAAGAAAAACAGTTTTTCTTCTGAACTCTTCACAGGCCAGTCAGGAAAGGCTCCAAAAGCAGGTGATATTGGAACTGGCTCCGGACAGATTAGTAAGCGCTGACCACACGCAGTGGGAGGACGGTGAGACAGGACAGGAGGCTTCCATTTCATGGCTTTTGTGAAGAGTCAGACGGAGTCCAGTTCTCTTCCAAATAACTACTGCGTGGCATTCAATAAAGTAACCTTTCCAGGACGCCATAGCTCATCTCTGGGCAAATAATTCAACAAGTATTTGCTGCATGTCTACCAGGGTCAGGACCGCAGTTCAGTACTGAGTTCACGAGGGACCCAAGACGGGGAGACACGTCCATCCCCCCATTTGTGACATGCGGTCCTGTGGAGGAGACAGACTTACACACGCACTGAGAACACAGCGTGCGTGGAAGGGCCATTGTCGGGTTGGTACCAGCTAAGTGCTGGGACGAGCCATTGGCTAATGCAGGGCGGCGTGGGTAAAAGCTGAAGTGAGACCAAGCGTGCTGTTCAGAGGAACCTGAAGTAGCGTTAATAAAACAAACCCAAGTGAGAGGGGTGAGTGGGAAGAGAGATGAAATGGGAGGGCCCGGGAGTTGAGCAAAAGGCCCGTGACAGAGCCTTGACTAGACGCCAGGCTCGGTGATGGGTTTATCTCGCCCGAGGAAGGGACACTGAGGGCTTTAGCAGGAGGCACAGCCCCGGAGTCCCACACCCTACTTGTTGGCAGCTCATCCTCACCGGCTTTGTGTCGGAAAGGCAGGTTAGAACAATGGCTTTACCTGCTGCGGTCATTCAATGCCGTTTTCCGCATCGGTCCCCCTGCCTTTGGCACCTTACACAGCGCGTACCCTGTCTGTGCCCGGCTCTCACACAGGACGCTCCCTGGGTGTGGCCCGCAGCAGCTTTCCTTTAGGGACAACTCCTGGCTCTTCCATCCTTGCTTCTAGAGAGTTGGCCCTTTTCCTCGTATAGCTCTTCTAAGAAAAAACCTTGGTTCGTAAAGGATTCGTGTATAAATGATAGTGGCTAAAAAAACAAACGAACAAACAAAAAACCCCCAAATCCTCCCTATGACCACCATGACAGAGACACACGACTGGATTTTCGCAGTGCTCCTGAGTGAAGTCCTGTCCCCAAGGCCTGACAGCGACACGAGGTGTCATGTGGTGCTCTTCCCCGCACGGGGGGGTCCCCATGGTGTCGGGACATAAAAAGTGTGTGTCGCGTGAGGGTGGGATGGTCCCAAACCAGGGAGACTAGAAGGTGTACATGGCCGTTGATACAACTGTGGCTTTCCATTCATTTTTGTGATGATTTGACATTCTTTACTAGACCTTACCAAATGCTTGAGCGCACGTCCTGCTAATGAAATGCTTTGGGGTAGAATCCCCTCAAAATATGTATATTTATTCCTCAATGACACTTCCTTACCTTAATAATGCATGTATTATAAACATATATGAAATATAGAAATTGATAAAAGAATAAGAACGATAAACATCACAACATAAGCAGTGCTTCCTGTGTCCTCCGCACACACACACCAATGGGCTGCACTTGGCCCCCCTGGGGACACTGGCCTCCACTCCAGGTCCCACAGGCCAGGCACCTGGGCCACTTGGCCCCCCTGTCTTCTCACTTCCTGGGGTGCTTGGTTCCCCTTGAATATTTTTGGATCGCATGAATAAATAGTGTGATGAACCTTAGACTCGATGGCACCTTCAGTGGTCGAGCCTCGCAGGCCCCTCATCAGTGGCAAGTTCCGCACAAAATTCCCGAGGTGACACTCGACCCTTGGCAGTGTACTCCCAGTGACCAGAATTCATGAGGCTCCTTTTCTACTCTGAGACCAGTGCACCTGGTGTGGAAACGCCCTCTGTGTATCTCCCCGGATGCGTCTCTGCACCATATTCACTGTGGATCCTGGGGCAGCCCTGCCCAGGCGCAGAAGGCAGAGTCCCATCAACAGCCAGTAACTGCGCTGCCTGCCTTTATTCACAGTTGTTTACTGGGTAACACGCTGTGTGCTCCGAGCTGGTCTTCCTAGGACGCAGAAAGCATAGCGCAGAACCTTTGGGCATTCGCCATGTAGTCATTTCTTCAATACGGCCTGCCCTGCTGTTTTAGTGCCTTACTCAGCCCTCTCGGTAGCCGTTTTCTGAGCGCAGACAAGTCTATCGCATTTCAGGCTGAGTTAAACATGCTGGGCCTAACTGAACTTCAAATATGGCAATGGGAGTCAATGGGATTTTTGTATCTAATCTTAATCTTTTACGTTTATTAATGTCACCTAAAATTTCACATCAGTTGTTGCTATTAGCTTATATGTACTTCTCAACTAAAACTTCTATTTTTTCCACTTGCTATCATGCCAGATTCTTCAAAATATTTTACAAAGTCCCATACTGGAACAGTGAATTTGTAAAGCGTAGCATATTCTCTTTATCCAAGTTGAATATTTACATGTTAGATTTAGCCTATTGTGCCCAATAAAGATTTTTTTTTTAAGTATTGATTTTCATCCTCCTGTATACAGTATTAGCTATTCTTACTAGGTTATACCATTCGCATATTTAATCACTGTGCTCATCTATGTCACGGTAAGACCATTGATCAATGTCAAGGGAAATGCCTACAACTCATTACTTGAGACCCCCATTCATCAGCACTCTTTGGGTTCCTCACTTAGCTGTTAATCTAGTCTACTATTATCTAGGCCGCACTCTCCAGTTCATCACTGGACATCACAGAGGCCTGATCAGACATCTCCCTGATGCTGTGAGACATCGCGTTTGTGAGAGTCCCTTGACTTCACCCTCATGCAACCTTGATGAGAAAGAGAACTGCACGCTCTTAGTGAATCAGAGAGAACCTTCTTCTTTTCCAGTTATTCATAAATAATGTATCTGTTTAAACTTTATCATACAAAATAATTGTTTCTATGATCCTAAGCTCTTAATATTTGCTTATCAAATACTTATTGACCAATATCCAGCAGCTGTTAAATTAAAGTCGCAAATAGCACACAAAACTACTTCAGTGACCTGGATTCCCCAGTATGTGTTCACCAGCACTTGAGAAAAACCATTACTGATCATCTGCTGCATTCTGTAGTCCATACAAAGAGGTTTAGAAACTCAGTCTAGTATCTGAATCTATTTCATGGACAAAGAACCAAAGCACGATGTGTTCTATGAGAATAGAGGTACATAATGAACATATTTAAGAGTCATGAAATTGCAAATTAATTTAATTTTGGAAACATATACTGTTATAGGTTGGTCATTCTAAAACGTTGATTTAAATGTATTAATTTTTCAAAAGCCCCAGTATCAACAAGATAAAATAAGTGTATAGCCTATGTCCTATGGATTGTTTGTGGCTTAAATGAAATTAGCCACTGCCTGGCTCAATAAAAACTGAGTCAAACTCTTTAGGAAGGCTTTTAGATTATCTACAGGTAGACTTTATAATATATTATTGGGCTCTATATTGAGAAGGTTATTGAACTATATATAAATATTTAAGAAAAATTATGGATTTTACCTAGCTTTTGACCCCTGAAATCATGAATTTGGGAACCTGTTAGATTCCATCTGTTCCATGGTCACATGGTTAATGGCTCATTCCTGTCTCTAGCCCCAGCCCCTCCTAGCATATTGCAGTCATCACTAACAAAAAGTAGAAATGGAAAAGCAAGTAAGTCAATAAAACTAAAACCAAATCACATTCCATTGTATCACTTCTATGATCTGTGTAAGTGAAGGGTGCCAGACTGAGCTGTATGTTAAAGGCCATAACTCAGATATCCCTAAAACCATAACTTAGATTTCCCTATGCTGGTCACCAGAACTAAGATTATCTTTCTGCCACATTATTTAAATGTGTGTTTGATTGGGAGTTGGGTTCAACAGTTGTCTACAGAATGGAATCCCAAATTTCTATGCACCCTAGAAGACTCATCAATAACAACTCTGTGGCAAATCGAATCTTATTTGACTGTAAACAAGAGAAAACTCAGCTGACATAGTTATCTTACCTGTTACAGAATTCGGTGGCCCCAGTTCCCTTCACTGGTAGCCTCTTTTCATCTTTCTCCCTGCCTCCATTAATGCTGGCCTTCACCCTTGTGTCGCATCATAATTTGAAATGACTTTTGCAGTTCTAGACTTTGTGCCTACTTCCAGAGAGAAAGAAGTCAAAGGGGGGCAAATGGCCAATGGAATAGTCTGGTCAGGTTCATCCCTTTGAAAACATTTCCCAGAAAATTCCCACATCTTTTCACTGGCAAAAATTGTTCAGGAAGATGTTGAAGACTAGCACATCATCTTGCCAGTAAACGAAGTCAAGGACAAAGGAGTTGTAAGTGGCTTTCAGGGACTCACTGTGTGCAGTTACACACATATTACTGCCAGATGACTTCTCTCCTTTTTTTTCTTTCACATCCCTTTAATAATGCAGAAGTTACAGATTAATGGTACATAGCCATTTTGGTCAAATATATTCTTACAAACTCCCTGTGGGAGGCTATCTTCTCTTTTATAGCTCAGATAGAATATTTCAGTCTGAATAACATCTAATATCACTTAACAAAGGTACCTGGGGTATATATATTTTTAGTTTTCATGATCACAAAAAGGTTTGTTTTGAGAAATTCTAAGAACTACGATGGATATTTTTAAAAATGTTATCAAGAAAGCTCTGTAACCAGGTGTGAATCTGATGTATATCTTGTGCTATTTGGGCAATGATGTAGGGAACTGATATCTCTTCATCACAAACAACATTAGCATCAGTGAGCCAGCCTTTCAGCATTTCACTAAGCAAAGCTTTTTCACGTACAGCTCATGCTTCTATTGCTGTTTGTCAAGAGTGTTCTCCCTAAATTAATTTTATTTTACTTTAATAGCATTTTATCTCTTACTTCTCACTTATGACTTTGTGGAAGCTGTGCAGAGGGACTTGAACTGTAAATTTCTTAGGAATCTATTTTTTAGTTCCTACCAACAAAGCTAAAGTGATCTCATTTTTCAGTTTGAGAATCCTGGTGATGAATGCCATTTCCATAGAGATTTAACTCATCAGTTGAACAAAGAAATCAGATTTTTTTTGTAGAGCATATTACCATCCATTTTAATTGACTTCTAACCAATGAGAAATATCTTAATAAAAGAATCTCTGCAGCCAGATAAGTGCTAATAGTAACAGATATACCATTAACTCTACTCTCCTCCACTTCCTCTCTATTTAAAACTTGATGTTCTCATTATTTTTCCCATGTTCTGAAAGCGCCACTCTTGGGACTGTGCTTAGTTATGTCAGACTAATTTGTCAGCTTCTAGGAGTTGACAAATGTAGACAATCTTATCCTTTAGTATGCATGAACTGGGCAAAGACAGTTGATTCTCAATGACCATCAATTTCTAAGAATACCCCCATTCTAACCTCTGGTACTGAGTGGGTGTACTGAAGGAATTCTTGCCAAGAGATTACCCTGATTTCTTTAAACATTAACTTGAACTTTTAAAAATGACTTGAATCTTGGAATATATGCCTCTTAATAATTCTGTTTATTTTGGGGATGTTAGAGGAGATGTATGAAGTATCCTCAATTATTACATAAAATAACAAAGACAGCATAGAACAGAGTAAGAGTTCCCTGCTTTGTAGAGGGGTGAAGTTGATAACTTGGAATGGTAATGATGATGTGCTATCAAGGTGAGCCAGAGATGCTATGGGAGTAGATAAGGGAGGCACTGGATGCATATCTGGGTTGTCAAAGGAATCTCCTTGAAGGGATCTTTTTATTATTCTCTAGGGAAGAGGTAGAAATTAATCAAGTGGGTGGAAGAGCATGCACAAAGGGCCACAGAGAAAGCATGGCACATGTAGATAACCACTAATGCCAGAGGCACTGCAGTGCAGTGTGTGAGGAGGGCCAGCTGGAGCAAGAGGTGAAGGTCAGAGCCTGCCGTGTTGGTCAGGACCAAATATTCCAAGGTAAGGCAGTTGGACTAGCTCAACAACATAGGGAGCCTGTGAAGACAGGGGAACATGTCCAGTGCTGCACTTCAGAAAGATGATGGATTCTGTTGAGTAGGACTCCAGGTTTACAAGTGAGAAACTGGAGATGTGGAAAAATTGGGTGACACAAGTTGGAAAAGCCAGAATTCAACCCAAATCAGACTCTAGAACCTATGTTCAACCTTCAGCTCTGCTAGAATTTTTCAAACTATAGGTCAGTGCTGTTTAACCTATGGCACATGTGTTATTTGTTTTTCTTTTAAGACAAAAGATGTTCATGTATGAGTTGGTTTTTTTTAAACTAAAATCTCAGAATCCAGGTTTAATTGCAGTGTTGGTGTTTCACATAAATAAGTGTGTTTGGGGTTGGCAGTTTGGGCTCTCGTCTCTAAAAGGTTTGCCATCACTGCTATAGGTCATAACCCATTAACCCATTAATACATCTTACCACTAATTTATGGGATCAATTAATATTTTTAAACAAAATAAGGCAGAAAATAATAGAAAATATACTTTTATAATTTTTATAATACATGTAAGAATTATTTCATACTTTCATTTCAGTTATAAATGTAAATGAAATGTGCATATGGTCATATACGGGGGTATATGCCTCAATACTACAACATGAGACAAAATATACTTCTCACTGTGGTTTGCAATAAAAACTTAGAAACCACTAAGCATATGCAGAGAATGTGTGCTCCTCTTACCTGCCAGACATCCCTCCCTTGCTCACTTATTTTTACATTATTAGATGCCTGTTATCTATCAAGCACCCTATGCCAGGCTATGGGGATGCAAAAATGTATCAGAAACCTTGGGCTTTGACCTCCTTCTCTGTAGCAGTGCAAAATTAGTGTTGATCTACCATAGTGGTCGTGGACCCTTGTGACCTAAGGTTTGCATTAATCTATTAGGCTAAGCCACACACCTTTTCCTTACATAATCTTTACCAACACTAAGGACAGATTCCAAAGTACCCTTTTTACAATTTCTTCATTTAATGCAACGTGTAATCAAGAATAAGGCATGGTTAGGTCAATTGCTTTCCTGTATTTATCTTTCCAAACAATAAATAATCAATGGGATGAGAAAGGGCAGTGAAAGATAGTTTTAATGTAAGCACTCATAAATATCCAACATCTTAAAGAGATGTTTTAATATTTATATGTGGTGAGATACACTTCCCTCTGGAGAGCTGACTGAGGATTGATAAGCACCGAACCAGAAATAGAGTTCAAGAGCCACTGCTCTTCTGTACAAACTTTAAATCGATCCTGAGCAAGCACTCTGGATTCCCTCCAGTGTGGCTGTTCCTCAACCTCTCACTTTCCTGATAGCCAAGACTTCTGTGTACAGCCAGAAGGTATAACACCATCGACGCAGATGCAGTAGGCTTCCTAAGTCAAGGGTAGCAGGAGGCCTGGCCTGGGCCATGCTGAACTTTGGAGCAAAGCCTGATGGGATATCCTTACACCTCTCCCTCTATGGTTCTTCATGAAAAACCAAGCCCTGAGGACACCGGTGAGGTCACTTGTATTCACCACCAGGAGCAGGAAACATAGTTGTCTCTAAAGTCAGTTAAAAGGTAAGGATGGTTCACAGTCAAAATTACCCTTGAAACCCATGAAACCATGCTTTAAGCAGAGTGTGCATAATACTCATATTAATTATTATTCACATAAAAGTGTAAGAGCCAGGAAATAGACCACAGGGAAACAAGAAAGAAAGATCTGCATATGAGAGAGAACTTGGTGGAGCTTCAATTCTGAAGCCAACCTTTCTCAAGCTGTTTACTCAGTGTAGCTGTGGGACTTTGACCAAATTATGTACCTCTTTTCTGGCTTGGTCTCCACGTCTATAAAACGAGCATAATCGTTGTACCTATATCTGAGTGTTGTTCCAAGGATTTAACTGAGTTAATACATATAAACAGCAAACAGCTTCTGGCACCGTCCAAGTTTAAACTAATGTTAAATGTGCTAATATTCACACCATTCTGCCATTAAGTTCACTATGAATTCCCTGGGAGTGACTTGAAGTTGGGTAGGGAAGTCCTTTGTACCTGTCACCTAATTTTTTCAAGTTATTACATCTTGCATAAGTAGAGCATAAAATCAAAAACAGGAATGTGACCTTAGTACAATGTGTCAGTATATTTTTATGCAATTTGATCACACGTGCTGGTCTGTGTAACTGTTCTGCAATCCAGATACAGAACTATTTCCATCACCACAAAGATACCCCTCATACTACCACTTTATCATCACATACTCTTCCCACTACCCCCATCCCAAACTCACCATCACTACCCACTTCTTCTATTCCTAGAATTCTGTCATTTCTGGAATGCTACACAAACTGGGCATGGTGGCACATGCCTTTAATCCCAGCACTTGGGAGGCTGAGGTAGGAGGAGTGTTGTGAGTTCAAGGCCCGCTTGGACCACAACGTGAGCGCAAGGCCTGCCTGAGCTACATAGTGCAACCCTGCCTCAAAAAACTAGGGCTGGGAGTTGGGGTCAGTGACTTAAGTGCCTGTCTGGCAGGTGTGAGGTTGTGAGCTCGATTCCCAGTGCCACACACACACACACAAAAAAAAAAAAAAAAAACCAGAATGCTACACGAATGGACTCTCATACTTGGGAAAGTATGTGACCTGAGACTAGGTATTTTCACCCAGCACAGTGCCCTTGATATCCACCCAAGTTGTGGGTTTCAATAGCTTATTCCTTTTTTCCTGACAAGTAGTATCCCATGATATAGATATACCACAAGTTGCTTAACCATTGGCCTGTTAAAGGACATTTTGGTTATTTCCAGTTTATGGCTACTAAAAATAGAACTGTTATAAATAATCACATAAAGGTTTTTGTATGAATGTAAATTTTGTGTCTTCCACTGTTCCCTAGATGGCCTTTATTTCCTTTTCTTTCCTTATTGTACAGGCTAGAACTTCCAGCAGTACATTGAACTACAACAGAAAAAGTAAAACTGATTGCGTTTTTCCTGGTCTTAAGAAAAAGTATTTGGTCTTTCACCATTAATGGTGATGTTAGCTATATTCTTTTGTAGATGCATTTATTTAGTGGAGGAAGTTCTTAATTCTAAATTTTCTGAGTTATCATAAATTGATATTAAGTCTTATTAAGTATATTTTCTACTTCAACTTATATGAGCATATGATTTTCTTCTTTAGCCCGTTAATAAGTTGGATTACATCTATTGCCCTTCAGACATTGAAACAGCCTTACATTCCTAAAATAAAGCCCACTCAATTGTGGTAGATAGTTATTTTTATGTATTACTTAATTCTGTTTACTAATATTTTTATAAGATTTTTTGCATCTATATTCATTAGGGATACTGATCTGTGGTTTTATTATTTTGTAACATTCTCAATTTTGGTACCACAGTAATATTGGCTTCACTGAATTGATGTAGACATACCACCTATCTTTTAATTAAAGTTTGCTTAGTATGACTTTATCATCCTTTTACTTTCAATATTTCTAGATCCTTTTACTTAAAATGTGTGTTTTGTAAGAAGCATACAATTAGGTTCTGTTTTCATACCAATTAAAGATATCTGCATTTTAATTGTAGAAATTTTTGTCTGTTTGCATTTAATGAAATTGCAGATATAATTTATTATAATCTGCTATTATGTTCTCTATTTTCCACTTATCCTGCTTATTTTTCTTTCCTTTCTTATGTTTTAAAAATAATTAATCAAGCATTTTATGTGACTTGATTTTTATCTTAGATTTTTGTATATTCTTTTAGTATTTTAGCTTTCAAGAGACAAAACATTCTTGATTTGTAAGGTAAATTATTCCTTTAAAAATTTCCTGGACACATGGAACTCAAATTAACCTTTGCAATCTTTTAGGTTGTGATTTTATGTATTTTAAACCTAAAAATATTTGTACTCAACAATATACTATTATTACTGTTAAATGATAAATATTCACATATTTTAACATTGATATTTGTGTTTTATACTGAATATCTTTTTTTAATGTGCAATAGTTTTTCTTTTTGCTTTAATATCTTCCTGTAGCATTTCTTATAATGTGGCAAATTCTTTCAATCTTCATTTGTTTTAAAATATTCTTATCTGTATTTTTTAAGAAAATTTCTCTGGGAATGTAATTATGAGTCATTTCCCTATTTGTCTGAGTTACTTCCTCATTGCTGGGACAAAATACTTGACTCCCACAGGTTAAAGCAGGAAAGGTTAATTGTAGCTCACAGCTTGTAGAGGTTTCAGTCCACAGTCAGCTGGCTCCAAGGCAGAGTGATGTGGCAGAGGAACATGGCAGAGGAGAAACAGTCCATGGCAGGGCAGGCAGAAGGCAGCACATAGCAGGAGCAAGCCTGCCTTCACTGTCTCCCGCTATGCTCCATCCAGGCTGTGAGCCTATTGATTGGTGCCACCCGCAACCAGGGTGGGGCTTCCATTATTCACACCCAGAACTATGCTAAACCCATTTAGTTATCACACACCCTTAATCCCAGCATCACACAACCAGATGTAGTGAGCCCCGAAAAGCCCCTACCTATGAGCAAATGAGGCTTTGAGAGGAGCATCTAGGAAGAAACCATAACGCTATTCTCTCTACATTCTAAAGATGTCATTTCGCTGGTTTTTAATTTTCAGTCTGTTCATCAAAGTCTATAGTCAGACTACTGTTACTTCTTTGAAAATAATGCTTCTGATTTTGTTCAGGTGCTGTAACACTTTTATCTTGATTTTTACCAGTTCTGTCAGGTGCTCTGTGTGTGTGTATGTGTGTGTGTGTGTGTTGTTTAAACTTGATTAGGATTTATAGAGCTTCTTAAATCTGTGGTCTAATATCCTCCATTAACTTTGGGAAATTGGTTATACATCTTCGAATTCATTCTCTCTCTCTTTCTCTCTCTCTCTCTGCCCCAATCGCCCACTTCTAGAAATCTAAATCTAATGAAACAAAACATTGTACCTTGCTCTCTGTTGTGATTTCTTTTTCTTTCTTCATCTTTTAGTCTGATTATTTTATCATTATCTGTCTTCTAGTTTACTAATCCTGCCTTCTGTTGTGGCCAATCTTTTATTAAACCAATCTGTATAGCTCTTAGTTCTAGTTATTTAAATTTTCAGTGTTAGGTGTTTGCTTATTTCACCCTGACATACCAATTATTCAATAGAATTATTTATCTTATCTTTTTACTTGACTTACTAAACTACAGTTATTTTAGCAACCATGTGTGACAATGTTGATATATGATTTTGATTTTTCTATTTAGTTTTTAGTCATTTTGTCTTATCTCCTGATGTGAATGATAATTTTGATCAAATGCTAGACACAGTCCTTGAAAACATGTAGAAATGACCTCAAACTGACGTTATCTTTTTCCACAGGGGATTTACTTTGCGTTTTGTCAGGCAGTTGGGGTTCGGGCATATTGCCTTAGTCCATTGCTGGATCAGGATGGTTGGAAGCTGGGTCTCAGCGGTTGTGAGAGAGACTAGGACTCCTAGTGGGGCCCTGCCTGGGATTTGAACTGGAAGCACAGGTTCTTTACCAAGGTCCTCCCTCCTCAGCCCATGCTGAACTCTGGTTTCCAGATTCACAACTCCACGAGAACGTCAGGCTCTGCCCAGACTGCAGTCTTCACCGCCGCGCACAGCTCATTTTGTTACTGTCTGATTCTGTGCCACTAGGAATTAGTAAATGGCTTGGAAGAAAAGCACCGCGGCATACTGGGCCCAGTTCAATGGGCTTCCTACCCACTCTTCGCAGTCTGTCTTGGCCTCTCGAGACCTGGCTGCCTTGGGAATCCTCCAAAGCGGTTTTGTTCTCTGTGAGCCTTTTTCAAGGTTTTCCAGTATTTCTGGTTACTGTCATGGGAGGAAGAATGCAATAAGCTCTTTTTCCACTGCCAAAAATGAAAATCCACCACACTTTTTAAATGTTAGATTTGTTACTGGAAGGATTAAAAGAATGAATCCACCCGAAAGGAACGTGTGTAGGCTCTGGTACATGGAGGAATGTGTAAATGCTTTTACATTTCAACCTAAGTATCCACCGGCTTTGGAAGATGTGTGAATGCAACGGGTCACACGCAGTCACTGTTGTCTTGGTCACTGGGGCTGAGTCACCGTCACACTCCCGAGCCTTGTTCTCATGAACCTAAGTCAGCCCCTCTTCCTGCTGGGCTGGCACTCGAGAGCCTCCCGGCCAGCCGTGCACCTCAGGGACCCCACTTGGCGAGAGGAGGCCGGCCCATTTCCTTCTCTGGGACCCGTGGTGTTGTGTCCTTCTGCTGAGGAGGATAGTCTGGTGGCCGCTCAGTCTCAACCCTTTCTCTCTTTGTTCACTGGTGCGGCTTTCCACCGCACGTTCCTTGCACTGCAGCTCCGTTTTAGCCCCTTCTCCTGGCAGTGAGGCCAGTGCTGGAGGAAGGTGGCCAGGGTCATGGAGACAGATTGAATCGGGCACCTACGAGAGTGGAGACTGAGAAGGAACAAGGAAGGGGAACAGAGCGGGGTCCGAGGGACAGAGTGAGGAGCATTACAATTCCAAACCACTCGGCTGTGCTTGATTCCAGCTTAGAATCTGGGGAACATACTTTTTATGAGTCTATGTGGTTTCCAAGTCTCAAAACTAATTCACTGGAAAACATAAAAAATGTAAAGCAGTAGACTTCAGTAGTAATTTTCAGATCATTTGCGTCTAAATGCAGCTTTGAGGACATGCAGTTCATAAATTTCCTTTCAGACATTTTTTTCTGTGAGAATTTTTCTCCAAACTTATCTGATAAAGGATATCCAGAATCTGCCTGTGTGTGTGTTTTAAGATCAAGAAACAGCCCTTATTAAAATTGTAGGAACAGAAATGTTGAAGATGATAATGATCATGATGATGATGACAGTTAATGATAGCAGTCATTGAAGATTTACCATCTGCCCAGCATTGAGACATTTTACATGGGTTTCATTGTCTACTGACCAGGGTTCAACTATCTATTTATTCTCTTAAGGCTATCATGTTTCTTGTGGTGCTCAACAAAATGGTTTGAAATGTAAATATCAATCCTACCACTCCTGGGCCCCCTGGCCACACGCTGTCACCTCGAGCCTCCTTCTTCACCTCTGGGGTGAAGGTGAAACCTTGCCTCTCAGCGTCGTTGGAGGCATGTGTGAGTTTATGCATGCAGCATACAGCTGGCTCATATGGAGTGTCTTCCAAATTTTAGTCATCTTCCTCCCACTTTTCTACCACTATTGGTTGAGATGCTGTTTCCTAGACTAATCAGGTGAAGAATGTAGAAAACAGAAATATCTAAAAATACAAAAACAATGGATTATAGGAAGCACTGATGATGTATTTTATAGCGGTTTAGCTCTCAGGTAAGGGTTCAGGAAACATGACCCTTTGACGAGTATTCCAAGTCTATAAAATGTAATAAATTGCTGAATCCTATTCACTCAGCAAAAAATTATTGAGACTGGGAAACATTTCTTAGTTTCATGAAACCTGAAATCTAAAGGAAGTAAGTATTAAATGATTATAACTGCTCCTTGAGTGCTACTAAGGAGAAATTCAGACACCATGACCATTTTTTATATTGTGGGGGATTGAAGATATTTCACTGGGAAAGTTGTGCTTAACTTGGGACTCAAGGAGAGAATAGATGGCAGTTTGGTGATGAGAGGAGAAGGTATTTCAGGAAGAAAAGCAGATAAGGGAATACCCAGATATAGAAAAGGGCTTGACATACGTGAAGACGCAAAAGAAGGGCCTCTTACCAGCACCAGGCAGAGAGCAAAGAACAGAACTTAGGAATTGAAGGAGTCCATCTCCATGACACCCTCCTTCTCTTCCATAGACCCAGCGACATAGGCAGTGATATAAAGCAAGTCCCCCCATTTTCTTCTATACCATGTCTCAGACTACTCATTCTCAAGTCATCCAGGTCCATGCAAGTCTTCATTCCCAGAGGTTTAGCCTAGCTCCTTCCCTGTTACTCTCGTGGCTATGAGATTCTTTATTAATCTGAAAAGAAAAGTTCATCACTACAGCTGAAGTAATATTTCATGCCCTAAAATATTTTTTCACAAGCCTGTATGTGCACCAGAATCACCTGGAAAGCTTGTTAAATCCCCAATCCTTGGGTCCCTCTGCCAAGGTTTTTGATTCCTTGAGTCTGAAGTGAGGCTCTTAAATTTGCCTTTCTAACAAGCTACCACGTGACACTCATGCTGCTGGTCTGGCTTTCATACTTGGTGATTCACTGGTTTCACATGTCATTCTACTTTCAGGAGTTTAAGGTTTCCAGGTAGTCCTTGAACACAAAGCAAAAGGTTCAGGGAAGGCCCAAAGGAGAAAATACTAAAATCAAAACTGGACCTTGTGGTTAACTGCTACACTGACCTAAAGGAGCAAACCTCCTTGTGGATACAGCTTACCTTAGACATCTTCTCAGTGCTTAGCACATAGTAGGCACCAAATACATGTTTGTGAAGGGAATTCATCAGTGAAGAAATCACAGAATGGATCTAGCTTAGTAATTTAAGAAGTAGGTTTCATATATTATCCATTGGAAAGCTCTCATGATTCCTTTCAGGCTAAAAGACCAAATCTAGGAGAATATATTATTGTCATTTTCTTGGAATACAGCCCCAGAAATTGCAGAGTCAAGATAATGCTTGTATTTTAAGTACTTACTTGGATTAAAAGCTGAAATGCTAACAGGATTACAAAATGCCAAGTTTGCTGAGTCTCAAAATTGTTTATGCTCATGTTTGGTTCAGAGTTCTTTCATCAATCAGTACATTCTGTTTCTAATTACAGTCTTAATTTTTTGACACCTGCACATGCATCCTCAGTAATGGCTCTGTAATTTGCACAGGTATAATATAACTGAAGCGAGGCTCATAAGCACCGGCATGTCACCTACACCCAGTGTCTAATGAATTCAAAGGTACCATACCTCCATTCACATTATGATGCGGAAAATAGTCTGCTATTTTCCCCATTTTCACTCCCACAATGTTGTAAAACATTTTTAATAAACAACTTTGCTCATTCCAGACGTATGGAGTTTGAGTAGATGATGCAACATCATTTTCATTTGTGATTCTTTATTTATGTTTGTACTTGGAATCTCTGAAATTGGATAAAGAAAAAAAACATACAGGATTACTGCAGTTCTGCAAAATAGAATATGTACATTCTGAAAGTATATTGCTACCACCAATCAAATAAAGTACAGACCCATCATCCTTGGAGTCTGGAGCTGACGGTGATGTGAGCCATCCATCAAACCTCAGCAGTGACCCACACAGCGGGTCCAGGCCAGAGCCTGCAATAGATTATACTGAACCAACCTGAAGGATTCTGAGCCCAGTTTTTACCTTGGACCTTGATCCAAGCTGACACCTATAAAATTGCAAGTGACTTCCCTATAAGATTTAACTAGAGTACTAGCTAGGAAGAAAAAGTCATGTAAGTATCAGCTGACAATAGTCTTTGCCCTGGATAGCCTTCTTTGCCCCACCCCCTGCTGAGCTTGAATTGATTTGGATGGTTGGGGTCAAAATGATGTTGTCATTTCTCAGTGCCCAGTTCTAAAGACAGTCCTGGCCTTCACATTGTTTATTCTCCACTAAACAGAAAACTTGGGGACTCTGAGCAGTGCATGCAGAATATCTTTGCAAGAGTGCATTCAGTTAGGGGAGCTCAGCTGGCAGGGGGCACATTCCACACGTGGCATGCCACCAGGCACCCTGGAGGGCTGTGGGCGGGGTAGGCACTCCCCCCGCCCAAAAACATAAAACAGAATGATGTTAGTATGAACATTAATTCTTTAAAAAAAAAAAAGAAAGAAACTTGTGTAATTTTAAATGCTAATATGCATATGGTTAATTAAGAAGCCAAAATAGGCTATAAGCTTGGCGAGCTCTAAGAACAGGGAGCGTGAGATCATTACACTTCTGCTCATGGTTAGCTATTTGTGAACCAGCTGATAATGTGAAAAATTAAGATTTCGTAAGTGGCATTTTAAATGAATGGTTAATGGCTGAAGATTAATTAAACAGTCAGAGTTGCTGAAGAAAAGCTGCTAGAAATTATGTTTATAGGCCAGTCATTTGCATGCTGAAACTGAAATCCTGATAGATCGTGACCTTTCTGTTTATCCAGAGCATTTTAACCAAGTGGCCCACTCGAGGAGGGAAACCTGTACCACTCCACACATCATGGAGTTGGGGCAGTGGCTTCAGGGACTTTCCCTCAGAGCGAAGGCTGCCAAGTAGGAAAATGGACAGGAAATGGTATTATCGGAAGGATCTTCAGTAAAACCTTCATCCTGGGCAGCCAGCATGTTTTCTTTCCTACCTGCACAGTTCTGAGTTACACTAGGCAGAACCTGTGGGGTTAGGAGAAGCTATTCTGTCATGCTGTAGAGGAGACGGAGAGTTGCTTTAGAGGGTCTTCAACCTGGGGTGGGTTTTTCTCAGGTCTCAAATTCCTGCTGGTAGGACCATGAATCCTGCACACCCGGCTCTATTCTACACTGGTCCCTGGGGGAAAGGTTTGCCTTTGTGTCCAGCGCTACACCTTGTTCATAGGAAATGCTGAAAAAAATATTTTAAAAATTAGCTTGTCACAGCTTAACTCAATAAATATTGGGTCAACTAATGAACAGCTACTTTCTTGAAAGCTGGTTTCTAGAATATCAAAGCCGTCTTTAAATGCCTCTTCACCTGCCCACCAAACGGCCACCCTACCACAACTCTCCTGACCAAGCGCCAGATGGAAGCACAAGGCCTCCCAAGGCCTTAGGAACTGCAGTGTAGTGGAGGGAGCAAAGCACACCCGCAAATAAATCACAGCCACGGCAAATGTAATTTAGGGCAGCCAGAGAGAAGTGTTCCGAACATCATGATAAAGATAGCAAGAAGTGTGTTGTCCTATAAATTGCAAGACAGTTGATCCTAGCTATTGAAAAATTGAAAAATTATAAAGATAAAAAATATATTTATCTGTTTTAGTTCATTGAGTTCACTCTCCTGCTTCCACACAGAAGACCGAATCATGCAGGCCAGTTGTGACTCTGAGTTAAAAGTTCCCCAGAGAGGGAGACCCTGCTGCCTCCCTTGGTAGCCTGTTCAAGGTTTAATCACCCTCCTAATCAAGAAGTTAATCCTATTTCCTCTCCTCCAACCTTCTTGGGGTTCCTGGAACCTATAAAATGCCCATGAGACTCCTTGAAAGCCTTACAAAGTTAATTAGTCAACGCCGGACCGCCATGGGTTCAACACTGCTTTGTAACAGCAACGCTCTGGACCTGTGTGACAGTAGTGGTGTGACTTCGTTACATGTCAGAGAAATCAGAAATTTTCTTCCTGGTCTGATGGGAAAGACAGCTACTTAGTGTAGCATGTTTTTTAGAAGTTGTTTCACTGTACATATTCAGTAAAATGCAACTGAAAGTTGATTGCTTGTCATGTAATTCAGAAAAAAAATAGCAGAATTTTGAAAAGAAATTAAATGATGAATTAGTAATATGATAACAAACATCAAGTATTATTGACACTTTGCAGTTGCTGGGCAGGTGCTAACTGCTTTGCATGTGTCATTAATCCTTCTGACACGCAGGTCAGACAGCACCACCAGTTATTCCCCAGGGACAGACGAGGAACTGAGTTGCAGATAGGACTGGCGACTGGCCCGGTACCCTGGGGCAAACCCAGTACACCTCGACACAGGCTCAGCACTTAACCATGGTGCTGGGTTGACTGGTGTATTCATTTTAAAAAATTACTTTTTGTCACATGAAGTTCTGTTTCATTATGTGAATTCCTTTCTCCCCATGTGGATGAAGTCCAGGTCTAAACACTTGCTTTGTGGCAAGTAGCAGCACTCTGCTGGAGGCCGTCCCCAGGTCAGCTCTTGCCGCCGTTATGGACAGTTGAGTGGCAAATACACTCTGCTTTCAGGAAGGCGGTAGCCGTTCAGTTTAGGAACACTGATGATTCAAGCCTTTTGCAGTCTTGTAAAAATAGAATGATGCCAAAGGAAAGAAAAGAGGTACTTCTGGGAGAAAACCCGCCCCCGCAAAGGAGGAAGATGAAAACCTGTTTGCAGATGTCAGGCGCAATCTGGGGAGCCGCAATGTCCAATAATTGCGGCTAAAAGCTGCATTAATTGACCAGTGATGGGTTGAAAGCTGCCTCCAGCCAGGATCCCCACCACTCTGGTGCTCTTTCATAAGCAGAGTGAGAAGCAGGAGGAGGTCAGCTTCCACGGGGCTCTCCCTACAGAAATGGAGCAGCTGTGACAGGGAGGTTATTTCCGCAGAGGGAAAGAGGGAACCTGCAGCATTTCCAGCCGATGCATTCAGGTCACCTGGGGATCCTGGTAAAAAGCAGAGTTTGATTCCAGGTCTGGGATGGGGCCTGAGGTTCTGCATTTCTAATAAGCTCCAGGTGACATTCACACTGCTGGTCCAGGGACCACACTGTGACTACCAAGGACTGGGACTGGAATAAAACAGTTCTTAATTGCTATTGATGTTTAAAAATCACTTAAAGTCAATAAGCAGCAGATCTTCCAGTTTCAGCCATCATTTCTTCATACTGGGGAGACAGGAGCAGAGTAATTCCTGTACAAACCAGAATATGCTTGGAGTTGCTGCCTCTGCTCCCCAAGACACAGGGTGGCTCTCTTTCTGTTTTCCTTGTCTTGCAAATGCTGCTGTTTGCATCCTCTGACCTCCACTGCACTGGAAAAAGTCTCTTGCACCTTTAGCAATGTGCTCTGTCTCCACCACTGAATAGGCGCGGATTTGAATTTCTTCTTCAAGCTCTGCTACTGCCCTATCAAGATAAGTTTTATCAGTATGAATAAGTGACCTGTTTTTCCACCATGCCCTACTCAACTGAGTCTCAGTGGTTCTGTTTAGTCCATCATTTGATTTAATTCCAATTACATTAAAATGATGCGCTTTGCCCTCGTATTGCGGCTTACCGTTACTTTACATACTGCATTTGCTTCTCTGATACATACTGTCATTCTCATCCATCGCTATCCTAAACAAGCACAGATTTCTAGAGTAAATCCTTTGAAGTTTTGTCTAAGACCACTATCTCAGATTGAACTGCCAACCTTTTTTTGTTTAACAACAACAACAACAATAACAATAAAATTGACACCAGGAGAACCGTTTGTAACCTGATGAAATGTGTGAAAACAAAATTTTTTTCTGTGTGGTCTGGGTAGCAGGTCAGGGTATGCATTAGTCATCACCACTGGATTGCAGTAAATAGAGAGGTGTTCCCAAAGCAAGTGACTTTCTTCTCTATGTAGACAATGGTCAAACTCTAGAGCAGAATCTCTGCATCTAGGTGGGAGGCACAACAGTGGGGCTTTTGATTCAGAGTGGCTCTCTCCAAGTGAAGTACAATGTGAATCCTGCCTGTAGTTTATCATTTTCATAGCTTCACTTAAAAAAACAAATTAATTTTTAGCATACTCTAACCCAATATATGCAAAATATATTTTCAAGGTGTGTTCAAAACAATTCAGATCTAATTTACATACCCCTTTTCTTCACACCAGGTCTTCACAATCTGGTATGTGTTTTGCACCTAGAGCGCAACTCATTTTGGACCAGCTGACTTTCTAGTGCTTCGTGGTCATGTCTGGCTATTGTCTGCAGCACTGGACGTATTCCCAGTGGTGGCTGAAGATCTCCATATATTGGGTCCGGAGTAACAGGAAGCCCCTCTCTTTTATGGCAGTTTCTTTGGCAGAAAGATTTCCTTAAGTCAGAGGCTCCCAGACAACACCAAGGTCTCTCCCACCTCAGCACTACCAGCCAGGGAAAGAGGAAGACATATAGCTACTCCTTCCCGTTCCAGGGAGCAGCCACATCTGTCAGCCCTACCTTTATCCCGTGTAGAGAAACGTTGGCTACCTTAGGCGTCAGCCCCTGAATGGTGTGGTCCCCTCCCGACACGCTCCGTTAGCCCAGGCCCAGGCCCCACCACATCCCACATCTACTTTTACTCTGCCTAGAAGGAAGCCAAGTCAGTGGGATACGGAGGAGCAAATCTGGTCTTTGGATTGGTACAATGCATGGTACTTCCATGTCATCATAGTTTAAATGAGTGTCCCGCAAAGACTCCTGTATTGAGGGCTCGATTCTGATTCAGCAGTGTTGCACAGCAGGCCCTGGAGAGACAGCCATGTCATGTGGGTAATCGCCTTGTCAATGACGACTTCATACCCAAAGGGCTGGTAAGAAGGGGGCCAGTTGGAGGAAGTACATGGATGAAGCTGTGCCTTGCAGGGTGCGACTAGACCCTGGCTCTCCGCTCTGGCTCTCTCCCTTTCTGCCTGCTTCCTGGCTGCCCTGAGGTGAGCAGCTGTCCTCCACCATATCCATCCGCCAAGATGTTTCTGCCTCACAGAGGCCCAGAAGCCCTCAGGCCAGCTTACCATGGACTGAAACCTCCAAAGCTGTGAGCCAAAATACACCTTTGCTCTTTTTAGCTGTTTGCATCAGGTTTTTTGTCACAGAGACAAAAAGCTGACTCTCCTGCATATGAAGGCTTAACAGTACCTTAGTGCCTGGGTGACTAATTACAGCATTGTACTAACACAAGTTCCGTTTAATGACAAACCTCTCTTTCCTCACCCATGGAGATTTTGCTCTGGTAGCCAACAGGAAATAGCATTGCCTTATTCAGAACTTTCTCTCCTTTTAGAGTGGCACCAAGTTGATCATCTTCTCAAGATTTTATGTCTGTAGAAGTTGATGTCATGACAGACTAGGTCCTCAATTCATTAATTTCCATTTATAATTCAAGTCTTTGTTTTAGGCATCATTGCTAGGTGAATCACTGTTTTCTATCTAGTTGCTCAAGCCTGAAGCTAGGGGTTCTTCTCCAGGTTCCACTGTCTGCCGGCCGTGTGCCGGGTCTCCCCTGAGCATCAGGGGTCTGGGGAGCAGTCCGTCTCACTTCTGAACCCTATGCTCCCCAATAAGTGCTAGATGCATTCTCCTGGTTGGGCCCCACGTTGATCTAGAGCATTTTTTTTTCTTTCTTTCTTTTTTGTGGAACTGGATATTAAACACAGGGCCTTCACACTAAACTACATTCCCAACCCCTTTTTACAACTTTTATTTTGAGACAGAGTCTCACTAAGTCACTATGTTACCCAGGCTGGGCTCAAGCTTATGATTCTCCTGCCTCAGCCTCCCAGAGTGCTGGGATTGGAGGCCTGCTCCATGACGCCCAACTCAAATGCTTCTTCTGATCCGTTGTGCTCTCCCAGTGCACATATCCGGCCCAGGCTCAGTCTGAGTGCTCCAGTGACAACAATGGAGCCATCGCTTGCTTCTTCTGTGCAGGTCCTTGCACAAATGACCCTCAAAATAGACTTCTACTTGGTTCTCTTCTGGCTGCGCTCTCGCCATCCTCTCGGTGTTCTGAGTATCCCAACCGAGGCTGCATGACGTGGAACCACTGTTTACTGGGCCCCCGTGCCCAGCTCAGCCTCCCTCCCCCAGCGATCGTGTTGGTGTCCACCACACTGGACCGTGGTGGTTGGGTGTCGACTGTTACTTGTTTATTTCCTCTGTCAGATCTGCACACAGGCACTGTACTTCATTCCAGTCCCAGCGCAGCCTTCAAGCATTGGGTGTCACCTAAAAATGAATGAGTGAATCCTTAGCTATGGGATTTCAAGGTGGCCCTACTTGGGGGTCCCATGCTAGGAGTGGCCTGCCTCTCAGACTGGAAGGTGGGTCTGGGCTCCCGGCCAGCACAGCCCCACTCTGGTTCCTCTGATCCGCTCGGATCCTTGGTTTCAGCCACCCTGTCGATGTCTCTTTGTCCTTGGTTCTCACTACTGGCACAGTGGATCTCACTGCTGTTCTGCCCGGAGGCACTTCCTAGCCGGCGCTCCTGAATGAAAGACTCACCCGGAGCACAGCCAGTCACTGATCTTCCTCTCGCAGTCTGGTCTCTGCTTCCAGCACGTCCTAAGGGACACAGCTGGTATTCATTGTTGGAAAGCTGTGCCCGCCCCAGTATGGCTGCTGTATCAAAAGAAAAGGCTCTGCTCGGCCATTACCCTTTTTCCCCAAGTCTTGTGTTTGTCATTGACTCCTGGGGACAATCTCTAATCATCTCTACTGATGCCCTCTGGGGAGTTTTGTTTGAAATTAGTGTCAAAGTTACTATTTTTTTAGATTTTCCAGAATGTGCTTTACTCCTTTTAAAACACATTGAGCCATTACTTCCTAGCCCCCATCAACAGGGAGTGCATCTCTCACTATCAGTGACTTCTCAGTGATGCTGTCTGCCCTTCGCGGTGTCACACCTTTCAACTCTTTCAGTACCCAGGAGTAGCGCGTAGCTACCCAGCATCCCAGATGGTCCACTCCTCCTCCCTTCTCTCCTTTCCTTCCTTTCCCTCCCCTCCCCTCCCCTGCTCTCCCCCTCTCACGGCCCGCTTTCTCTCCTATGTCCTTTTCTTTTCTGTCTCTCCTCTGCCTTCCCTTCACGGAGATGTCAGATGATTTACTTAACATATTTGTGCATCTTTTCTCATCTACAAAGACAGGGAGGTGGGACTAAGTGATTTCAGCATTTCTTCTAGCTCCCAAATTAGATGGTTCCACAATTGTTTAATGGAAGCAAAACACGAGTTCCTGTTGCTCTGCCTTTTCCCTGGTGCCGTTACCACGTCAAAGCATTCCCTCCCACAGTGCCCACGCCTGCTTGTTCCTCTTCGAAGTAGTTTTAACAGTTAAATAAAAATTGATTCTTTAATGTCATTATCATTTGCTTTATAATCCCCTTAGCTCCTTCAAATTCTGCTTACCTTCATACCTCTTTGCAGGTTTCCTCATTACCCACAGTGGCCATGAATCCACTCCCGAACTCCTTCAGCCCACCCTGCAGGATGGTCCAACGCTAACCCCAGATGTCAGGAATTAGAACGTTTGTCCCCAATCTCCCCAAACAGTTTCACTAGAAATTGCTTTTCTCTACATAGTTAGACCCATCCTTGGATAATGAAAGCTTAAGTTATAAGATTTATAAAAAATTTTGGAGGGTGTGTGTGTGTGTGTGTATGACCCTTAGGCTGTGATTTTTTTCCTTACTACAATTTAATATTGAAATTTGTAATTATGCCTTTTTAAACCTCATTTGTCATTGCAGAAATGTTCCTTAAAAAATTAAAGAGGTTCACTTTCATCTGTTTGTAATATCAGAATCTCTAAAGGAGGGATGAGGATTATGGAAGAGAGGGACATAGGCAGGTCACTCTCCTAAAACCTGCCGAAGATCTAAAAAACATAATGAAGTTTCGAGCAAATGTGGCCCCTACCCTCTAGCTGTTTATAAGAGCCTTTGTGAGATAAGGTGGAAAAAGTAATGCCTGGATATATATTAAATATTATGAAAAATATTATGAAGCTTAGAACAGAATCTGAGAAATCCTTAAATAGCACCATGGTCCACAGTAGACAGGTCGACATGGAAGTGTATTTTACACAAAGTCTGTGGTGATTTTTCCAGCCCAGGAACGAGGTGTCAGACATCGAGCTGATCCCTGCGCTTGCCCTCTGACAAGCCGCAAGGTGTGTCCTCGCTCATATCCTCTCATTCAGAGCCTGCGGGCCATGTTCTATTTTGTCTCTATAGGTAGATGCATGATGAAGTTGGTTGTCAAAGTGAATTCCGAATGTTAGGATTCATTGGAAAAGTCTCAGGGTGAAGATTTCCAGATTTCTCTGTAGATCCATGGAGAAACTCATGCTTTATTATTTCCCACTCACTTTATGTAACCAGAACTATTTTTCATATTGATATATTTCTTTTTTATACTCTGCACACATTTTTTTAAGTTAAACACATTGGCTTTAAAAAGTCACTATCAGTGTAAATCCACTTTCTTTCCATATTTAAAAAGTTATATGAGAAGCTCACTAGAAAACCCTTCTCCTATTAAGTGGACCCAAGAATGACATTCGAAGCAGCTTATTGTATTGTCCATTTCTGCGCCACGTGACATGAAATTCTGTTTTGAATGGGACTGTCACAGATAATTTCTGCTCATAAGGTACATCTAGGGACAGCTTTCAAATGGAGTTGTCACTTTGTGTTTAGCAGACAAGAGACTCCCTATTGTTGTCAAACCCTCTTTAGAAAAGCATCACTAAGGCAGTGGTCCCATCCCGCAGAAGCACGATCATCCCGCAGCCCACTTATAACAAGGATGAGCAGGGCCGGGCTCTGTGGGGCTCCACGGGTTGAGGGCTCTTGTAGCTGGGCCCCATGGCCAGCGATGCTCTCATCCTCCGGGAGTTAGATTTCTTTCTCCTGTGCTGGTTTCTGAGTGGTGTAAACAGGCAAAGGCTCTCTGAAGGCAACACAGACTGTTTGAGCGGTACAGCTCTGAGCTGTCTGCTCAGTTCATAAAGTCACTGAAAATTAAAGAAACAACCTAAACCTTCTCTAGATTTGCACGCACACGTGCATGTGAGCAAACACACTTTGTCCTTTGTGTCTCTGAGTTGTGCTAATTTTCTTAAGAGTAGAACCACATGACATTCATGTTTTCAAGAATTAGTAGAATAGCATAGTATTTCTGTCCATTGTTACAACAGTGAACTTTTTGTCTTTAGACAGGAGCCACCACGTTGAATTTTGTGATACTATTTTATGTATCATCTATGACTTGTGATGCTATAAATATAAAAGATGATATAATATATATTTTATGAGAAGGCTGGAAATTTTATTGATGTCTATGTATTTTTCTCTCATACCTTTTCCTGTTAGACTCCTAAGAAATAATATTTTGCTCTTAAAACTTACTTGATACTTAATTCTAAGAAACGGGGGACGGTTGGGACAAAGCAGGCTGCCCAGAAATGACCTCACAGCCTCAGGTTCATAGAAAACACTCAAACCCCAGTGTCCCCAACTGTGGGTGTGGGGGGCAGGGCAGGGGAAGGTGAGTGCCAGGCATCATTCCAGTCCTGGAAACCCATTTTTCTCTGCAGTGCCAAGGGATACAGCTGAGGACAGATAGCATGGTACCCAGGAGATGACGGGGACAGGAACGAATAGAGAAACCAGTAATCGTTTGAATTACAGGGAGAATGGTAACTAATGACTAAAAATAAAGACGGATGTGGTGGTGCATGCCTGCAGTCCCAGCACTTGAGGGGCTGAGACAGGAGGATTGCAGCAAATTCAAGGCCAGCCTGGACTACATAAGGGAGTTCAAGGTCAGTTTGGACTACATAGTGAGACCTTGTCTCAAAACACAAATTAAAAAAATTAAATTAAAAAAAGACATTGAAAAAATAAAAGCTATAGTGGCCCAATAGAGCCAGAGCTTGGAATTTTATGAATGGCAGCAATTCATTGGAATCTTGTGAAATCTGGGTTGGGAAATCTCTTGTGATAAATTTGCCACTGCATATTTGACATGTCATTGTCCACTACCATATGCAGTGATCCATTTTGACTGTTAGACCTCTGCACCCTCTCTTCCCCTTCCTAACCTCAGCACAATACCCACTCCTGTCTTCCCATCAGTATGACAAATACAAACAAACTTAAAATTCTATTTATGACTCAGACAACCAACAAGTAATGAGATTCCGTGTTATGGTAGCTGTCACTTCTTGTCTCAGCCCTGTTGTGTCTAAATGTTAGCTCTCTTATTAAGCCCCATTAGAGAATTATGCAGGCCCAAATTCTTTGTGTGCTCCTGGTTTTCTGCTGCCTGGCAGTAGGGCACGTTTCACTCATTAATGTGGGGGCTATCTCACATTGCTGTGCAGAGTTGAAATAAGGATCAGCAGAAAGGTAGCATGCACTAGCTGAAATACTTTTTCCCTGTATGATTATCTCTAAATTTGAGATTCAACCTGTCATTTATGAGTGAGAAATAGCTTTTTCTTTGTTAAATTTAAAGAACTCTCATGCACGCTGTCAAATTATACATATGTAAACTTAACCTTTACCCTCATATATGTTCCCCATTAAATAGCTTTCATGTTATGTTAAATTTAAAGTAATTTATATGTGTAGCTCTCCTTATGGGTTACAAAATACCTTTACATAAATGTTCCCATTTCATGTGCACCTGGTAATAAGGAAACTTAGTAGTAAAGGAAAATAAGAAAGCTGGATCTAATAAAAGAAAAATCTTTCAAAAAACCATTCAGCTAACAAATATGAAGTTTCTACCTTAGTGTGGTTAGTTCTAGCTCTCATGATATGTATTTTCTTAATATTTTTTTACTTAAAAATAGATATACTTGTATCTTCTCAATTTTCTCTGAGTATTTTGAATTAAATTACCAGAAAGTTAAAGGAAAAAAAATATCATCAATTATTTCACAATTTGTAGTTGGCGCCTAGTAATATTTTAGAATATTTTCATCTAGTTTCTGTCTGTGTCTATCTCATTTTTCCATGTTTCTCACTGTAAATATAACATACCATTTGCATGTGTGTATAGTACTAACAGAGAAGTAATGTTCACAAACATACCTTAAGTTTGATATATTGCCTTTTCACCATTATATTGTGATTTTTCTTGTGCTAATTAATCTTTTTGAAGTTGTCACTTGTGCAGTTTCCAGAAAGCATGACTGTACAGCTGTACCCTGATGTATGCGACCTTTCCTGGGCCCTGGGGTGTTTCCAAGTTTTCAGAGTCCCAAACTGTCCCTATAGGCACCTCTGTAGAACATTTTCCCACACGGCTTGGATTATTTCCCTAATAGTCCTGGGATGGAAATATTGCATCAAGGCTTGAAGCATATTGCCAACAATTTCCTTTAAACAATTGAAAGAAACGATGCTTCCACCTGCAGCGTCCTAGGGAGCTCATTGCCACCCTAACCCATTATCCTAACCCTAACCCATTATCACAACGCCAAGTGTTCTGATCACTTTCTCCCCTTAAATAATGCATGTCCTAAATTACACTGGTTTACCTTTAGCCTCAGCCTTGGTGCATTATCAGGAAGAATAGTTTTTGGAATCAACTTCTGTTTCCTCCCGCAGCAGATCTATGTGTATTTATCAAGGCATATTTGGATACGGGTTTAATAATTCTCTTGAGAAAAGAATGAATGATTGCACACCTGGGCCTTTTATGCACTGAACCAAGCCATATCTATTGGATCTTGTTTAATTGACTCGCCCTTCCCCTGATAGAATAACATCCCTTTGAATAAGCAGGATTGAAAACACTAAGACCCTCACAGTGGAGAGTGAAAGAAATGTCACTTCAGGGTCTGGACGTTGCTGTGACAACCCAGGCTCTGTCTGTCACCGTTCCCATCAGCACGTGCTGCAGAAGAAACCCCTCTGCAGTGTTTAATCTGAGAATTTTAATATTAAATACATATTTGACATTGAAAGCTCACACCTGATTTGCTATTGTGAGGCATAGATGATAGACAGTTAAGTTGGTCTATTTTTATAGTCCATTTCTGAAATGAAACTATAAATTTTGAAGCTGGACCTCATCATTGTAGAGAGAAAAGCTTTTCTAGCCTATTGTTGAAATGCAGTATTTGGTAGGATTTATGAGGTCCAGATTCAGGAAGATCATTTGCCAAGCACTTAAGGCTGGTTTTGCTGCCCTTTGCTTTTCTTCCCCCCTGCAAATACATATCGGGAGGGCAAAACCATTAGAAAAGAAAAATTATTAGGAACGTGGTAGATCAATACAGATATCAGCCCAAGAAATAAAAAGATTCTAAGCATTTAGTGTGGATAGCATGGAGTACACAGATCTGCTTTTTGGTGATAGACGTATTGTTTGCTTCTGAAAATGAAGTGGGCATCATGTCTGTCTTAATAGTCAAAAGCCTGTGATGGGGAGCAGCATTTTGAATTCATTCTTATAATACAAGTCCTCTCCAGTGCGCTTCCAGGAGTCTTTTTGAAGTTCCATGACTTGACAAGCTCTGTGATTTGGTCATATTCCATTTAGCTTGTTTTATTGCTGTTAATTTTACACAGAAAAATAGATTCTCTGAAACTTATGATCACAGTAGCTGTCAAGTGGTTGAAAATGAAGAAAACCACCAGACAGTGTCAGATTTAGTAAATGCTCTAGAAGGACCAAATTAATGCAGCTCTTTGTCTTTGAAAGGTTCAGCGTCCACAAGCTGGGTTTATCCTAATGGACAAGCGGTAGAAGGAACAATTGTCAGTTAGCTATCTCTTCAGCCAGATGACGTGGCGTTGGAGCCGTGTTGGGTGAGCCACCAGTGCTCCTAGGCAGACCTCCAATTTGTTCATTTTGGAGGCAAATGACTTAATTTAACATTTTTCTAACAAATGCATTAGGTAGAATGGTGAACTTTTCTTTTTTATTTTTTTTTCTTGAAAGAATCACCAGTCTAAAACCATATTAAGTGGGCTTCTCACTCCATTTGTTTTCAATCACAACCTTTAATGCGTGAATTTCTGAGTAGCCTATTACTCTTCCAAGCCCTAAACTGCAGCAGTGAATGTGGAATAGAAAGTTTTTGTGCTCTGTCTATTGGACTTCTGTTGAGTTTAAACATTTTTTGTATGCATGGCGTTCTCCTCCGCAGAATGACCTTGCCTATGGTCCTTTTTTTTTCTTTAGCAAGAAAAATGAATTTTGCATTATCCTCTTATTAGAGGTACAGTGTGCAAAAGTAAATTTTTGGTTCACACATGAACCATTTCTCACTCCCTGTGAGACACAGGTATCATTTAATAAACTTATGAATAGTAATTTTACCAGCTAAAAAGTCTATCTCTTAATTACCCAATTTTTCTCTTATTTTTTTTCTGAAAATTATCAACCTTTTACTTTGTGTATCTGGTGCTGTGATGAAAACATCTGTTGCTTGTCTGTGGCAATTGTGTCTTCCCAGTTCTTTATATTTGTGGGTGGATTTCAAGTTGGTTCCATGTGAAAATGCAGTTCAAAGAAAATTCAGCAACTGTGTCTGGCTTTGGGTTGTTCAACTTGCAGTTTCAAGCTTTGGTATGGAGCTTGACATCGGACTTCACCCTGGGCCCTGCAAACATTTACTTTTGTACCTGTACAGCATTTCCCCTGTATATAACAAGGCACACGCTTCGGGTTATTACATAGTTATCTACAATGTTTTATGAGTGGATTAGCACACAAACTCTGAATCTGGCTTGTGTATTTTTACAGCAAGTCTGTGAATATTCTCTTTGGTACAGAGCAGAGGATATGTATGGAAGCGCTGCTCCTGAATTTTTCATAGCACCTCTCTCTTTGCCATTCTAGCTGCTGTCTCCCACAAAATTTGAGTCATACCTCAGCATTACAAATCCTTTTCTAATGTGCAGTTGCCCGGAAGTGTGCAGTTGTAGAATACATCTGAATGTCTCCTGTAAAGAAATGGGAGGCATCGGTTTTAACAAAAGCAGTAAAATGGCTATAGCGAAGAGTGTTCTGGAGGTAAGCAGATGTCCTTCCTTGTTGTTGGACTCCAGCTCTGTGAAAAAAAACAAAACATAAGTGCATGACATTAGCCTTTTCTCTTGTTCTTGTGTCTAGGGAAGAAAAAAGGAAGGAATTCATTGTTATGGCCCCTAAGATTTCAGTGCAGACCACTGTAGTGTGGGAAGCGATATCCGGCTTATCACCCTGGGTTACCATTGCCAAACTATGAGTGCGCTTGCGGGAAGGTGAGGGTGCTGATGAAGTAAGCAAGAAGGGAATCACGTGCATGCGTGAGTCTTGATTTTTTTAAGAGATATTTCATAATTTTCCCCTTGGGCCTTGACGCAAAGACCAGACCTTTACCTGCAGTGAGCACTCACTAAATGTCTGTTGGTGATGATTGACTGGTCTTCAGTACCTTGAATATGCCAAGACAGAGCTAGACTTGGAGAGGAGGACACACAGAAAGGGGAGACTGAGTGTGGGAGTGCCTTTCCTCCTCACCCAGGCCTCTCCAGAGGGAGTCCAAGGCCCTCTCACGCTCTGCAGCTTTGCCCTCTGCTTTCCTACTGGTCAGCATACCCCAACTCACATACACTTCAATGTCTCTCCGGGCCACTTGTGTCTTGATGGAGACCAGAGACTCGGGTGAATGTTTCCGCATCAGTCTGGAGGTCCCAGTCTCCCCAGTTACCCCGAACAGCCGTCTGTGACTCCTTCCGCCCTTGTCCCTAAGTCCCTTTACTAGACTTAGTTTCTCCTAACGTTATTCAGAGCACCTCAAAGTGTGGGTTGTTGGATTCTAAATAAACCCAGAGAATCGGGTTGAGGGGGTTTTCATGGCTTTCTGAATCCTCTGCTGGACTGATTTCTGAGGCAGTGAGCGTGTGCTGTCCCTAGCAATACAGTTCATTTTCTCTTGCCCAGAGCTGGACTTGACTAAACAATACAGAAAATGCTTTTGATTTTACTGCGTAGGCAATGTAATATTTCCACTTGGCAGTTCTCTCCTTATCCCTGCCCAAGATTTTAGCTACCTCTGCAGAGTGCTAGAAAGTGATATGCTTGTTAGAAAACTGTATTAATCAGAGTAGAGTGCTATTTGGCAGTTAGATTCTAATGAGGATGAGGAGCTAAAATTTAATTGAAAACTAAAGGTCAGCAAATGGTGCTGGCCTACCTTCTTTATGCCTTGAGCTTGGAGAGTCACAGTTTCCAGTCAGTTTCATCTAGGCGTGTGCATGCTATATTTAGTATGAAACAGTATGGAAAAGGTTTCCAATAACACCATTTCAGCACACATCTCTTCCATGAGCATTAATAAGCAAAGCACATTACTGCTTGGCTAGACAATTCTTATGGGAACAGACGGCACCAAGATGTTACGGCAACTGCTGGCTGCAAACAAGAGGCCACGAGACCATTTCACAGTGGAGAGAGTGAACTTCAAAACCTTGCTGAGATGCCTTTAAACAGTGAAGTGTCTGTGCGGTGCATGGAAATGGCAGACGAGCTTGTGCTAAGTACTTGGGGTGTGCGCTTTAGGCGCTGGGAAAGCAAAATGGCAAAGGGAGCGCGTTCTGTGGGCGGGCACTAGCGTGCTGTCCAGTGACTGCGAGGCCGCTGCGTCCTGCAGGCCCCGCCCAGCCTGCGCCTGAACAGC
This sequence comes from Dasyprocta punctata, assembly GCA_004363535.1. NCBI lineage: Eukaryota > Metazoa > Chordata > Mammalia > Rodentia > Dasyproctidae > Dasyprocta > Dasyprocta punctata. The sequence continues at coordinate 48,240 of RJWM01001689.1, read as the reverse complement.
GGTGTCCTCTCCGTGCTCTCTGTGTGTCTCAGTCTCGGCACCTCTTCTTAGACGGCTTTCTCGTTTTCAATTCCGACCAAGACTTACAAATTGAACCCATCCTACAGGAGGACACTGTACCAAGTCCCGCGGAAGGCACAAGCTCATCTGTTTCTCCCCATCGTCGTCATGGCCTCGGCCTCAGGCCAGCCATGGCCACCTTTCACTTGCTGTCACTGAAGAGCTGGAGTTACATTCTAAAAAGTTAAACCGGATCGTGTTACTTCCTCGCTTAAAGTCCACTGTCGACTCATTTTGCGTGCGTGTGTAGGGCTGTGAGCTCCTGCTCCAGCCCATTAGACCTCGTCACCCGCCCCTCTCTCGCCAGGGAGCGTGAAGCCCCAGGGACCCTCCTTCTGCTTCTTGTACTCGTTGCCTTCGCTCTGTGCTCAGGACGCCGGCTCTGGTTGTTTGCGCTCTCTAGAATGTTCTCCGTGGAGATGCTTCCAGATGATTCCTTCCTAATCCAGACCTCAGCTTAAGAGAGAGAGACGCTATTCTCACCTATGCAGACTAAAGAGACCACCCAATCAGTGTCTTATCATGAAACCGTATGATAAGTCTCCAGTAGCACTGACCGCTGCTTGGTATTTTTTTCTGTTGGTTTCGTATCATCTCTCGCCCCACACACAGGAAGAGGACCCTTGGGGTTCAGGACACTGTGTATTCTATTGCCCATCGCCAAACCTGTGCGTGCTGGTAAACAGCAGGTGCTTAGTGAATATATGCTGAATGAATGGAAGGCTGCTGAAGGATTTCACAGGGAGAGTCATTCCTCTAGGTGACGTGCAAGGCCCTGACCCTGGAAACAGCTGCCAGAAGAAGCTAGATTTCTGCTCTCGACATCTTTCTTCCTGTGGAGGTGGCAAAGATGGGTGAAGAAATAAGTTGTGATGATGCATTTGGGGAGTTTGGTCCCAGAAAAAGAAGCCAAAGGCTTCCCAGGAAGGGTGAGAAGGCCAGGGAAGGTGCCTCCGATAGGAAGAACTGGCCTTAAGAAACGCGTTGCAGGCAGAATAGCAATTTCTCATCCCTGGGGCTGCAACAAAACATGGAGCAAGGTGTGGGTGAAACTGAGGTTAAGTTTGGGGAGCAGTAAAAATCTGGCTGGAGACCAGACCATGAGAGCAGAACACAGCTGAGTAGGAGGCACAGGCAATGGGACCAGGTATATAGCTCAGTGACGTAAGTGCCTGCCTGGCAAGTGCAAGGTCCTGAGTCCAATTCCCCATACCAAAAAAAAAAAAAGAATAGAAAGGCAGCATGGAGACTCTTGGAGCGGGGCAATTATGTGAGCAGAGGTGGATTTTAGGAGGGCCAATCTGGCAGTGAATTAGAGAGTTTGGGATAGAGAGACTAGTCACCGCGAGTTGCTACGGAAGTAGAATGCAGGCATGGGCATAAGGCTGGAGGCATTGATTACAGCCAAGTGAATGTAGAAGGCATGAGAAAACAGATGTCAGCAATACTATAAAATTATACAGTATTGACAACCCAGCAGATACTTATTGAGTTTTCTTATGTGCCAGGCACTAATCTAAATGCTTTGAGTAATAACTCCCTTAGTCCTCAAAACAATCCTGTAAGATTTAACCATGTTTTCCTCATTTCACAAAGAAAAAGGCTACTGAACTGCTCCAAAGTGGGGAGACAGAAAGTGGCAGAACCTGAATTTGAACTCAGTACCCCTGGCTCTGGAGCCCATGCTCTGAATGATAATTGTCATCTCAAGATCTGATGAGCATGAGAAACAACTAAAAAGCCAGGAAAACAAGAGGGAAGCATAGTCGAATGGGCAGAGGAGAGGGCTGCTCTGGGGCAGGTTGGGTATGAAGTGTCACACGTGCACAGGAAGGCTGGAAAGTGGTTCGCAGTGCCCATGAGATGTAGCCGGAGATGACCGTGGGCACGCAGGGTCTGCCGAGGGCCTGGCTGGCGTCAGGTGCTCCACGGATGCTTTGCTGAATGGCCAAACAGTCCAAGGAATGCGGGCAAGAAGGAGCATGATGATCGAACACTAGGAATACCCAGCATGGCTGAGTGTGCAAAGAAGAATGAGACCAGTAGAGAATCATGGAGAAGGTCTGCGTTTAGTGAGCCAGGCAAAAAGACAGTGAAGGAAATGGACCCTGACTGAAGGAGGAGGAAGACAGGGCAGGGACGTGCTGTCCCACATCCAGTCCTGCAGCGGTCTGCAAGCAGTGGAGAAGGTGCAAGCCAGGTTGTCATGAACGAGAGGAGGACAGCAAATGACAGAAGGAGACAATAGATGATTGTTTTTCAAAGGCCCGGAAAAGAGAGAGGCAGGAGGCAATAGCTTGAGGGAGGATTAGGGGCTCCTGGACAGCAACCCTTCACAAAGAGCCTCTCATTGCTCTCCAGAGAAGAGAATGGAGGGCAGTGTCTCCGGCCCCAGCAGGAGAGCCGGGGCCTCCCTCTGTGGCTGGGGCAGCAGGGGCTTGATCTGCCTAAGAGCAGGGCTGCGCAAGCTCCAGGCACCATGAGATTCCAGGCCCTGCCCGGGCAGAAACCCTCCCAGGGTAGGAACTGGAGATAAGAGCCAGCCGGGGTAGTGTAGTGACACCCTCATTTGGATGGGAGCAGGAAGCACCGACATCACGCTGCTGGTTTTAGAGAAGCAAGACTGAGTTCTCCACTGACTAGAATCTGTGGCACCCAGCAGCTGCTTTTCATTGTTTTATAGCTCCCTCCACCCCCTGCTACAGACTTCTCTGGACTTACATCTGTCTTCCCAGCTGTGAGCTGTTGAATCCCAGGGTGCACAACCCAGGGAGACAAGTGGGAAGGGCGTCCAAATACTGATTATATGCTGCCTAGGATAAATCTCGGTTCATTGTGCCTCTGCGGGCGCATGCCTTCAGACTCAAGGGTGCGCCTACGTCTCCCTTTCAGGCTCTGTCTGTAAACCTTGATGGTATTAAGCCTATGTTTTAATAAATATTTTTGTTTGCTGGATTCCCATTAATATTCATAGGAAATGGAGCACTTTGGGTTTTGTGATTTCTAATAAACATTGATGGTGTTACTAGTTTGTGCTAAGCATTCAGTATGCTCCATCAAAATGGCAGCTCTAATTAGGTTCCTTGAATTAGCTAATGGATTTTGAGAAAGATAGCTTAGAAAGCTCTTACAGCTGTCCAAGATATTCTTGCCATGGCAGAAAGACAAAAGGCCCCTGGAAGCTACAGACTTCAGAGCTTTAGAAATGCAGCTGACAGTTAAAAAGATAAATTGCATTCATATTTTTCCAGTGAAAGTCCTAATACTGAATTAATGCTATCCCTGTAGTGAGCGTCCATTAAGAAGCTCATTTTATTATAAGGATGCATTTTGACCATTAGCTCTTTTTCTTTACTTCCTTCCTCCCCCTCTCCTTTTGCTCCCTCCAATCCCCAAGATATTTTGGACACAGTATTAAAAACCTTCTTTGAATAAGAAGAAATTATTCCTTCTTTTGGCAGGTTATAAATGTAGTGGCTCTCTTTGATTTAGTTTCTAAAATAAGTCAACTAAAAATAAAAAAATAAGTGATTAAATTTAAACCTTATGGGTTACATTTTATGTAGAATTTGAAAACAAACAGAAAGCTTCTAGCTAGGTGGCAGTGGGCTCATTTACAGTTGGATAACAGATGATTTCACTGTTGAATAGGAACTATGTCTAGTAAAACAGATTACTTCCCTCATCCAAAAAAGCCATTTGACATGTTCTTCACCTTTGCTAAAGAACAAGTTTCTTTAACAAATAATGAATTAATGACATTTGAATGACTTTACTTAATAGATCCATAAGAACGGAGAAAAACAGTAGTTAGTGGGATGGGTAACAGTGAAAAGCTCATGGCGAATAGCAGAGTTCAGCAAAGACTGTCAGCCAAAAGCTCCTTTTAATAAGACATGCGAGTACTCATTAGTTCTGTAGCCAAGCTCTGGGTAACTTTTTGCTTTTAGTTTATTCACTTAGAAAATAAATGCCTTGTACTTTCTAGTCTGAAAAGTTTTGTGTCTCTGGTAACAGCGAATCCTCAAGGGAACTGTTTCCTGGGTCATTAACTTTCAAACATCCAAATTCTGTTTTCCTCATCTGAGTTTTTGCAGGACCTCCCCATCTCCAGTCTTGCCTGCCTTTGACCTTTTTTCCTCATTAGACCTTTACCAAGCCAGGCACTGGGCAAGGAGAAGATTGTGATAATTAAGTCGATTAATTGGGGTATTATTTACAGCTCTGGGAAAACACTTGTCTGGAAAGAAACTGACATTGTTGGTTTAAGTGAGATTTTTCTAAATCATCTATTGTGTTTATTTTTCATGCACTTCCAAGCTTCTTGTTTCTACAGATAATCGAGAGCTAATATAAATGTCGTGCCTAATAAAGCTAAGACTAGGGAAGAAATAAGAATAGTGTTGGTATAAAATATAGATTACACATTAGACGGTGATTTTGCCTCTGTATGATATAAATAAGATAGAAACGCATTGTTACGTGAGGTTCCAAAAAAAAGAACACTCAATTATTCCCCACACCTGACTTCACTGTGATGCATAAAAGGCATAATTGACATCATGTTTATTGAAAAAACTGGCAACTGTCACACTGTAGAGAGGCCACTGAAAGCTGGAGAAAGGATGGTTTTTATTCATTTTTACAGAGAGTTATTTATAGAGTTCCATTGTCAGCAGCACAGTGCCTAATTCTCCCTCTTCTTTGATATTCGACAACTCATTCACTTTTCACATCAAGGAGACAGCTACAAATTGCTGGGTCGCAGCTCCTCCTCCACCACCATTACCTGGCCTGCGTGGGGCAGTGGCTATTTGTTAATTAAGATTCTGTGGCTACTTTCCTTGAAAGCACCAGTGAAAATAAAAGTCTTCGTCAGCCCATGATGGGTTGGCTTCCTTTGTTTGTTCTGTTTTGCTCTGCTTTAGCTTTTCGCCCTCTGATTTGGCAGCCAGTGCCCTATTCCTAATGGGAAATTCATCACTACATTAGTAATGTGTCATGCCTCACCCCCAGTTAGCATTACCAGTTAGACAACAGCTCTTGTTATAGAAAACACTCGCATTTCACGCCGCAAGCCTCGGTACCCTTCGCGTTAGTCTGCATGGTGCTCAGGCACAGCGTCCAGCGAGCAGGGACACAGGGAAAGGTGACCGTTGCCCGTGACTTGACCGACCATCAGTTTGAACTATGCACGCGCACAGACCACCAACTCTGAGCACAAGAAAAACCCACAGAGGCCGCCTCGCAGCCTCCACAGGTCACTTCTCCCAGGTCTGTCCAGATGTGACGCCTCACTCTGATGACACTGCTGTCCTGGTGGAGGTCCACATCATCCGCTTCGGAGAGGCGGGTGTGGGCGCCAGATAAATCCTGCCGACTTCATTTCCTCACACTTGCGCTCCGCCTGGTGATGGGCTTGTCCCGGGGCCTCCCTGTGCTGTGCTGTGTCTTCCGCCTGGCCCGCCTGGCCGCCCCTCTTCTCCGTCCCTCCTCTTCTCCACGAGGACTCTCCTGACCACCCCAGGCGGAGCTCAGCGCCCTCCCCCAGAGCTCAGCACTCTGATCTACTCCGTCCTACTTCCTCACGCTAATTGCCACACTGCACTGTCATCATTTATTTATATCACCACTTGCCCCACATGACAGGGCGGCCCCTGAGGGTCAGGTCTGGACCTTAATCACCTTCGTACACCTGGGGGCTAGACACACGAATATCTGAGAATAAGCGATGTCTACATGTGCACATCAGAAAGCACCCGGAGTGTTATTGAAGAGCTTCTATAACAGCAGCGGATGGTCTAAGTTTGACACCCATTTACTGTTCTCTATTCCATGCTGCAAATAAAGTTGATATTTCACTAACAAGGACCCGTAAGACTCTATGGATCTTTTAACAACAACTGAAGCCATCTTGAGGCAGTGACAACAGAAGTTGCCCTCTGTCCCATAAATCCCGGAGATCAGGAGGTCAGTGGAGGGCACCAGCTTGACATCCCGGCCGTGAGAGCTGTAGGGTATTCTTGGGTTTAACGCCCGTTGTAAGCAAAGGAAATGTTAACTTTTTATGCAGCTCTTTGGATTCGAGAATCTATTTGAATCAGGTGCTTGTTATAATCCTATTTAAAATTTCTGAAGGGCTTAAATTCATGCAGATGAGTATAAAAGTCATACAAGTGTAAATAATATTGAAACACGTTATTAATAAATTCTTGTCCTATTGGGCCTAATTGCTTTTGTGCTATTCATACCCACCCACTGCAGGTGGACTTGTGTGTTTTATTAGATCGTGTGATTGAATGCCACATGCAATCACCTACATCTGGCCCGCAGTCACATAACCACGTGGCCCATGTATCTCTCCCACGTTTCCAAACAGTTTGTTATAGCTTCTTTTAACAAGTATGAAGGTGTGGCCTTGGTTCACGAACTTAATTTGTTCCACAGTTCTGGAAAAGATGCCACATTCATGTTCATGCGGGAAGGATGGCCGCGGGTGTGTTCGTCACCCCAGAGTTGGCAAACAAAAACAAAATTTTGCCAAATGCTTTTGTTTGTGAACCAAATTGTTCACAACCAAAAGTGGTCCTGAACCGAGGTACCACAGTATGTGTATTTAGAGCACTGTCTCCTAACATCCAGAATCGAGTTCCTAATCGTAATACTCCTCTTTCCATTAAAAACCTTGTTCTCTTTTCAAAAAAGAAAAAAAGAAACATTTTTTCTTTGTCATTTCTATTATTTTTCTACCCTCCTCTACTGAAATAGAAAAAATTGAAAAGGTCTTATTGTGTAAGACACTACTGTTTTACTCTGATTGTTATCACAGTTTACACTCTCCCAATACAATACTCTAAATTTAAAAAAAACCACCATCTGCAAACTAAATCATTTAGAATCTTATTTTCTGTTAAAATCCTGTAGCCAGGTAAGGTATATTTTCTTGTTATCCAGAAGGGGAGCTCTCAGGATCCAGCTGTCAGGAGTCAGTGTTTTGGTGGCATTCCATACTCCCTGGGGAGGAGGAGAGCTTCTGTATTGCTTCCTCTGAGGAAAAGGGAATTTCACGGAGGACTAGAAAATTCCCTAGTTTTCATGGCCTGTAGCCCACAAAACCTTAGTTTTCCCAGAATTGACCCTGAAAGTTTAATCCACATCTAAATGTCAGATATGTATTCTTAAAACTCAAGCTGTGTTTGCTTTAAGCCTGGAAGATAATAACTTTGTCATTGCAGATCCTGCAGTTGTTGGTGAGAATTTCTTTGAGAAGGGGTGCATGTGGATGGGTGTATACTGTTGTGCATTTGTTCAAGTACCATACAAACAGCGACTGTTTATTTCTCTTTAAACTATCTTTTTCATTGCAGAACATGAAAGTGAGCTGAAATAATGCAACTTTTGTAGGTTTCTTCCATTTCCCAGTATTTTGCTCATTTTTATTTTGGACTGTAAAATCTTTTAAAAAAATATTCTAATGTTCTAAGCAAAGGCATGTTTTAAGATTAGTTTTTATGGTTGTAATAGGAGAAAAAAACTGTCTATAGCCAAAATTGCCTTAAGAAACACAGAGAGAATACTGCATGAGCCCCTGCCTATACTCTCTCACGAACCACGCCTGACCATGCTGTATCGATTAGCACTGCACTGCATGGCTCTTGCGTAGCAACTGATTTGCATGCAGGAGACCACACTGGATAGTAATATGTCGTTAAACATTGGGCTCATGTGTAGAACAACATAGAACTTAGATTATAAAGGATTCTATGAGGAACTGACACAAACCAACGAGATCCAAGTCCGCTCCCATCCAGGGCACGCAGATATGTTCACAGGATGGAATGGCTAATGGAACCACTATCGCTATTGAAATTACCTAAGTCCCTGTTTTGTCAGTTCCGATGCAATGTCACTCTACTTCCCCCGTGTAAGGATAGCTGTGTCCACACATCTCTAACAAGAGATGCAGTGAATCACGGCTCCACACCGATCCAAATCTATTTTTTCTTTTTATCCTTGTATGTGTGCTTGGCAAAGCTGTAAAGAAGAAATGGAGGGACAATTTTGCTGCTATTCAACATGAACTTTTCAACTATATTTTTAAATGTTTCTTTTTTAAGAAATAAGAATTACCATATGAATCACTCAATACATTCCTTCTGTGACCCCCACATACTTTATGTTGTTCATAAAACTGGCAAAATGCCTTCAGACGGTATGCATTACATACTTATATCTATGAAGTTTTGGGTGTTTTTGCAAAGTACTTAAGGTTCAAAAATATTATACCATGCACGGTAAAGGAAATATATCTGAATACTATTCAAAATATCCATAACTTAACAGGGTATTTTATGACTAATGGCAACACTATCTTCTGAAATTTGAGCACAACCAAGAGGTCATTGCACAATATCAAAATAATGCAATTATTTGCTACAAGCTTATGAAAGTGAATTGAAGCTTTGAAAAATAAATGCGTGTTGTTGAATTGCGAGAAACACTTTCAGCATCATTTCTAAGGAGTGTCTGCCTTTGCCAGGAGTGGAGATGAGGGGCAGAGTGTTCTGATTAGCGAGCAGCCTCACTTCACCTCGAGTGATAAAGAGCAAAGGGAGCAGTGCCTTTTATCAGAAGGGATGACATTGATCTAGTGACGATGCTCAGTCGCAGCAATCATTCGAATGGGAGAAAGTTGCCCTTCATGGATCAATGAGATTACTTTCAACATAAATGGTAGCCATGGCTCCTGGTGTGAGGGGAACTGCTTACCATTATGCAATCAGAGGTGCCAAGGGAAGGGGGGTTTTTATTTCTTTATGCTCCACCACTCTGTCTTGATTCACTGGGGTCAAGGTCTAGTCCAGGGATTAGATTTCCAAGACAAATCTTCAAGCTATGGGAGCCAGAGGATCAGCTCACCAAGCTAGGGATGGAAATGCCAACGCAAGGGTCTCAAAGGAAGCAGATGCTAAAGCAGGAAATTCGTTGAGAGAGACAAAAGGTCAGACTCAGGTTGCTGTGGCGAAGTCTGGATCGGAGGTAACCAAATCACATTGTCAGATTGTTGCATCCAGCTCAGAATGCCACCGACAGCATCCGAGGCTGGGGAGGGCTGCTGGGCAGTTCCGGCCTGAGCCGCTGTGGCCCTGTACCTCGTGGGTGTGTTCCTCCTTGTAACCCTGACTTGCATGTGACCCCACGGGAGCCTGGCACGAGGAGTATGTTTGTTGAGCCCTTATACAAATACATACTTTTCAAAGTTATGGATTAGCATAGAGTGTAGCTTTTTCTCAGATTCTGCCACCAGTTTGTTACAGGATATTAAATATTCTCTTAAGATATGCCTAAGTACTCTTGCCTGTTCAGATATCAGAGATCAAAAATAATTGATAAAAGACATTCCAGAAATCAAAGGAAATTCTAGATGTGAAGCCTTTTTGCCTATTAATAATATTAATCACTCTTTCTATAAACTCATTTTTTTTTTCAGTACTGGGGATTGAAACTGGTGTTTTCTCAAAGAACAATATCCCCAGTCCCCTACCCCTTTTTATTTATTTTTTGTAATTTTGAGATGGTCTGACTTAGTTACCCACACTAGACTCAGACTTGTGAAATTCCTGCCTCAGCCTCCCAGAATGCTGGAATTATACCTTCATTTTTAATATAGGAACTTAAAGACATTCACAGTGAGCAATTGAATATCTAGCAATTAAATAAGCTAGAAATTAATTATTCATATGAGCAAAGGCATATTCTTATTCAGGAAACTATTTTTGTGAAAATAATTAAAAATATGAAACACCAGTATAAATGATTAGTGTGAACTTGGGAAGAAATTAGAAAAAAGATCCCGAAATGTGCATGGGTAATCAGTGACAGGTCCCAAAGGTTCACGGGCCTCACCAACAAAAAATCTTATTTATAAATGCATCTTTGCAAAGCTAAGTATTCTCTGGAAGCCAGAGAATTTGCAAGATAGAGAATAATCAGTTTTCACTGACTTTATACTGGACGGTTTTCAGAGCTGTTTGGCACTAAATTGTCATTAAAAGAAGTCTATTGAATTAAAGTCCCTTAAACGCAATCGTTTGCTAAGACTCTTTAGTATACATGTTAGTGTGCATGGCCACGTTATTTAAATGTATTCTCTCTATGGGCTGTGAAATCTCCAAGCAGTGTAAGTGTGATTGGGTCTGTGGCTTCTACACATTTTAAATCCTTTTGAACTAACACTCCTGAGGATGTGTATAAGAATTTCACAAAATTTTTATTTGGCAGAAATTTTCTCACCAACAGAAAACGATATCACACCCATGACTATCTGATTTCATTTAGTATTGTTTTCCAGAAAATTGGTGGGGGAAGGAAGGCCTTAAAGTAATAGCAAAATAAGAGTGCATATAGTCAGTTACATTTTATTCATGTTATTAAGAGTGTAAAAAAAAAAAAAAGAATGTAAATGTCACAGTATCTCAGATGTCTTGAGAGCCCTATTTTGAGAAAACATAATCTTTTGAGAAAAAAGTTAGCTATGATGATGCTAAATTTTAATTTTAGAGCTATCATGATTTTTAGCTCCTTCAATGCAAAGAAAGAAAAGAAAAAAGAAAGAAAAAGAAAGACAGACAAACAGAAAGTACAAAACCAAAACAAATAACTCTTCTCCTGGGGGATAGAGAGAAGAAAGGGAGAAACTACTTAAAGAAAGCATCAAAATAATGTTTTACTTCAAAGTGATAAAAATTAAAACTCTATCAAACACTAAAAACAACTTCCCTATACTCGGAATGATTGTTAACAGGCATGCATCTTATATAAACAATTTAATTCAGCGACTTCGTGCAGATCATCATCTATCTGGGAATCCAGTAGGAATATTTCTCTTAAGGTTCCTGGTGGGTTCCGCCCCTGTGAAGTGGGCCAGGCTCTGTGTGGTGCTGGCCCAGCATGGCGCTGGACAGCACCTCTCTTCAACACTAACATCCACGTTCTTCTTGCAAACCCGGAAATTGAACTCCCCACTTTTGGCACATGTGTCAGCATTCCCCCAATCAGCTGTCAAAACTTCATTCTGTCTGCCCCTTCAAGCTCCACCCCTGTCAGGCTGAATAAAAGCTGGCTACTTCTGTGTCTGCCCCGAGGGGACCTTGCACTGTACTGCAGCCCTCCCATGCCTGCAATAAAGGCCTTTTTCTTTTTTCCTTCCTTTGCTCTTGCTTTTCTGTTGCACCCAGGAAAAATCTATCAGTTCCATTCTACAAAGACTGTTTCTTAGGCACATCATCCAGTCTGAACACCAGGCTGGTACTTCAAATGCTTGTGCTCATAAGCAGTGAACATCTTCAGGAGTGAAGAGCTACATGTCTCGAGGAAAGCTGCTTGGCATTCACCGTGTTCAGTTTCGTCACAATTCGGGTGTGTGTATTTACAAACATGACCACTTACACATGCACACACAGTAATCCCAGATAATTCACTAATTCGTTAGTGGCCAAGGGCTGGTGCTAGTGTCTGACTCCCTCTCACATGCCATGAACTCTCCCGGCAGCAGCCCTGGCTGCCTCTCAGCCCCAGTCCTGATCCAGAGTCTGCATGTCTTTGATGTGGGATCTTTGTCATATGTTGTTTCTCCTTTGCACCCCATTCAGTTTTATACCAGTTCCTTACAAAAACCTGTTAGAAATGTAATATTAATTGTCCGGGAATGTTAGTCTGCCAGTGCTCCAGCATCAGTTTTTAATGAATACAGACTTCATTGCTTGTATTTCTATTACTTTAGCTACTTTTATTTCTGTTTTTTATTGCAAAAATCTGTGCAAATAAAAGAATATCAAAAGGTATAGCTATAAATGTGTTCTGCTAACTTCCTTCTGCCTTGAAATGCCTGTGAACTGCTGTTGCAAAATGCCTGCTGCATTTTAATGCCTTCTTGCAAGACAACACGATATGGTAGAAACAGCTTTGGCTTCGTAGGCACGCAAACCCAGGACCACCATTCACCAGTGGTTGCTTAACTTCTGTGAGGCTCTGTGTGCTTGTCTATGAAAGGTCAGCAGCAGCAGCATCCTCACAGACTTGATGGTTCAATTAGATGAAATATGTAGAGTGCAAATACTGTAGCCAGGGCATCACAGGAGCGCAATAATTGTTATTTATTTCTTCAGCCTGCAGCAGTAGGAGGAGGAGACTCTGACGTGCACAAATGAACACTCATTTTAAGAGGTACTGTAACAGGAAATTATGAACTAGGAAGAATAAAGTTAAGGTGAGATTCCGAAGAAGCAGATGATGCCTTAGTGTGGAGCTGATCGCGCCTGGAGGCTAGTCATTGGTGGCTGTAGGTGGCTGTGACGAAAACAGCATGGTTTATGAATTCTGTTACAACTTTAGTTCCTTCCAGCTCTGCAGTGCTGTAAGAAGGGTTTGTTTCACTACATATTTGCCTTTGAACAGATAGGTTGTACAAGAAATACCTACAGTATACATGTTTTGTTATTCTGCTTGAAATAATGTAAAATTTCAGCATGTTCAACATGGTGAGAGGGTTATTGATTTTTGATAGGTTTTATGTGGTTCCAAGAGTATTTGAGTTACATCATAATTCGATGTCACTTGTAAAACTATCGGGCAAAAGATTCCCTAGAATCCATATTGCAAATTTCTATAAAACCAGGAAAACACATAGGTAAGGGAAACCAGAATCCTCAGAAAGTCTTGTAGGCTGTCCTCAATTTCCATCTGGTTCATTTGCTGCCAGAGAACCCAGTGTCTGACATATAAATAAGATGGAGAAAGAGAAAGAGACTGGAAGATAGTAAGCTATAGTGGAAAGAGGAGTCTAAAGTCAGGCTAGTCTTGTGAATCATGTGCTAGCAATGAGCCTTACATGGTATTCGTGTGTGTGTGTGTGTGTGTGTGTGTGTGTTATTGGGGATTTAACCCAGGGCCTTCACACTGAGCTACATTCCCAGCCCAATTTTATTTTTATTTTTTACTTTTGATACAGGGTTCAGTAAGTACCTAAGTTGCATGAGCTGGGTTTGAACTTGTGTTCCCCCTGCCTCAGATTCCCAGAGTGCTGGAATTACAGGTGTGCACCATCACACCTGGATCAACAGTACTTTAAGATATATAGCATCTACTACAGAGTTGTAAATAAATTCAACTCAGATGCCAGCTCCTGTAGGTTAGTGGTGATTTTCTGAAGTTCTGGGTTGAGATGGATTCTATGTGTGAGATCATTGGGAAATAATGCCATAATTGATTAGTGATGTCTACTCTGGGCAGAAAATGGAGTGTTCTTAACGTTGTACTTGCTATATAAGTGTTCTATAAATCATAACTATTATGATTTATTATGATGATGATTTATTATTACAGAGTGCTTGTGTGTCCCCATTAAAGTGCTAAATTTTTACATCCTCAGCACAGAATGGAATTATTTAGTTTCTTTGATTACAATAATGGTGTATGTCATTTTTATTAATTTGGTGGTAAACATAGGTATATTATTCAGTGAGAAGAGCCAAAAACTGAAATCAAAATTTGCTGTTCTTTTTTTTAACCAAATCCATTAATTCCAGAAACCATTTATTAAGCACCCACTATATATGCTGGGTGTTGTCTAAAATGTGACAGATCAACTTTAAAGAATCCAAAATCAAAAAGGTTTCTTCTTACATGGAGCTTATATTCTAGTGATGAAAATCAACAAAGCCAATTAATTATATGTGTATATATATGCATATACCAATCAAAACAAAGCAGTGAAAGTGGTACAGAGCTTCAGACAGGACAACAGGTCATCTAAAATTTGCTATTCTTAATTGTACTATATTATTCACCTGCTTGGAAAAAATACGTGGTTATTAGAAGTAGAATTAGGGTTGGAAAGAAAAAAAGAAGAGATGATATTGAGATACAGTCCCAAGCACAGTCTTCCATATTGCCTTTAAAATATTCATTCACTTGGTGAAAAAATACAGTATGTCTATAGTAAGATGCTCTGTGACTTTATTTTTTTAGTTGTTTGTTTTTCCACTGGGGCCAAATTTCTTCTCTGGGTTAATAACTAGGTTTCTGTGAGCTATTGGGAAATTTTTGAATCCAGAATAACTGATTTTGTATTCTTGCCCCATTCCCTTGTTTGAGAATGGCAATCTGATCAAACCCATACTTTTAAATTTATATATTTATAGGCATATGGAAGAATAGTTTACAGTCTGAATATGATTTTTTTCCCACCACAAATAGAAGAAAATTTTAGTGTTGGTTTTTTTAAAGAAACAGAACCTTCTCAGTTTCTTTTTTCCATTCTTACTTTTCCCCCTTTATTAGTGATGACTTCATTCTACTTGAATTCAATGCTTCAGTGCCTTGGGGGTAAACTAATAGATTATGTATGCGGTGTTTGCGCCTCGTTGATTGAACTCATCTGCGGGTTTGAGCACAGTGCCTGTGTTTCGTGAGGGCAGCAGCCTGCGCGCAGGACCCAGAGCCACCGCCGTCCTGACCGATGCCTCGGGAGCCCAGAGGGGCCAGGACCCATGCCCTGCCCTCGCACCTGCAGCTGCTTCCGAGGGGCTTGTCCTCTTAGCGCCATCTTCATCCAGTGCTCAACAAAAGCTTGAACTAGAATTATCTGGAAAGTTTTTAAATGCACTCTGAAGAAAAAAAAGCTACATAGCCCTGAAGAGTTTGTATTTTCTTAATCAAAAACAGCAGCCGCAGATCTGTAAAGGGTTCAGAGCCCCCAGCAGCTCTGAGACCTTGGGCTGGGGCAAACCGTCCACCTTCCCTGACGAGCATAGTACCCAGGAAGGGTGCTTGACCTCGGAAGCATGCCCCTCAACCCTGCCCCTGTACTAATGTGCGTTAGTGGGGGTTCGGAGTCCATCCCTGCCGGGGACTTTGTGCGCGTATTGAGCGTATCTTGACCCTTCTCCATCCTTCACTGCCCCTGATCGCAGCCCTTCCCCATCCCCAGAAGGTCTACCTTTTCACGTCCTACCATCTCTCCTCTACTTTACTCTATGTTTATATTTTTGGTTTCTCATATTAGAGAAATCATACAGACATAATTTTAAATACTTTAACAAAATGGATGATCACTTTCTACTGCTTTTTCAAAACCTCATCTTTATTGGGTATCTTTAAAACCGAAAACCCAATCGTGATAGTCAGGAACTGTTTGGGCCTGCAAGGCTCTTCATGCCAGGGCCACTCCCTGCCTGTCCCAGGTCCCCCCCACCCCCCATCCCTTACCAGCTACAGCCGCGATCCTCACTCATCCGTGAAACACCGGTGTCCGTACAAAGTGAGTCCCCGAGTCTCTCAGTGGTATACATTTGTCATTTAGTGGTGTAAATTCTGAATATCCCTAGGTCAAAGTTACGAGCACACACTCTTATTCCAACGTCCTTTGCTAAGGAAGGAAGCCTGTGTCATCCAGTGAGTGTGAGGGGGCCTGAAGAAGTTGGGGACCCCCACTCGCCCGGATGAGCCAGCTTGCATTTCCTGAAGCAAGTGCTTTCTTGGGGCTGTGACTCGCCTTGCCCTTCTGTCCTCCTGGAGCTTCCTTTCCTCACGTGTCCAGCTGTTGAGCACTTGGCTCAGCTAAAGCACCATCTCCTCTGCGGCACCCCTGTGGCCGCGTCCCATGGCCTTGTCCCCTGTTTTCCCAGGGTCCCACACAGATCTCTGTTGTGGCGCTGTTGAATCGATCGTAGTCTTCTGTGTACCTTTCGCTCCCCACCTCCTTGACTGCGATTCGTGCGGGGAAGGGCTGTGAGGTGTTGGTTTTTACATTCCCTGGTCTCAGCCTGAGGGCTGACACAACAGGGCGCTCAGTTGTGCCTCAAATCCATTAGAGGAGCCCAGTGATGATTTAGATCTGCCTGTCGTTCTCCGCTTACTTCCCAGTCCTGAATCGCATAGCAGGAGAGTGGCTCATTGATGTGACGATGATGTAAACCCAAGCTGAAAGGGAAGCCCTGGCTGAGCAACGTGGGGACGGGTGGACAGGTCACTGCAGAAGTGTGCGTCCCAGGAAGAGGCGGTGGCGCGGTGCAGGAGGGAAGTGAGGACAAGCAACCAGAGGACACGCGCGGCCGTCACCCGCTTCCTCTGTCCTGCCCCTGCTCTCTTTGCCTTTTGCCTGTTTTCTTCATCTAGGCCTGGCTGTGCCCATACATCGACAATATACCCTCCCGCCGCACTCCCAGTGGGTCTCGCTGGAAGGAACATTGCCATATGCCAATCAGTGTCACATCAGCCTTCATTCAAACGACTGCAACTTTGTCCCTAACGGGCAGCACTCATTTGAGAAAATGAGACCTTCACATTAAAATTTAGTCAAATATATATATATATAGTTTTAAGAAGAAACGATAGGTATTTTAATCACTCTCAAAGGTCAAGACTTTAGCCTACCTTCTTATTCTAAAGGTAGTTATTCATCTCAAGTCAGATATTTTGAACCTTGGAGCAAAGGTACACATGTAAGCTCTATTTTTTATTCATTTTGATTACTAATTGCACCATTTTCCTAGCATATTTGAATGATGTCATCGAATCTTTCGGATTTGGATGATAGCACCTTTAATAGGAAGATCTCACAATGACGTCAAGGCTGATGGACAGTGTGTCTGTGTTTGTCGTGTTCCGTAGTGGCCATCCGGTGGGAGGAAGCTCCGACCGCATCCAGAAGCTGCGAAAGGAGTACTATCAAGCTCGCAGGGAGGGCTTCCTTCTGTATGAAGAAGACGAAGGAAGACCAAGACCCTCTGATTACGACCTTCACTGGGTAAGCCCATGCCTGATCTGCATCGTGAATTCCTCCTTCCTGAAATAATTTCAAACAGAGGAACATGGTCAATTATGTCCTATGCGTATCAAGTTACACTGAGGTTCCTTGGGTTTTAGGCGTATGAATATGCCCCAAATGACAGCTGTCTTCTCCCGCAGACATTGCTTACCTAAATCCACGTATGTGTTCCTTCCAGCTGCCCTCATGCTTACTGCTGGGTATACACTGTCTAGTTTGGAGGTGAGAAGATGGCAGCTACTTTAAGACAGAAATTCTTTGCCCACATTCAGTGTGCCTAAATCTTTACCCTTCTTTGGCCTCCAACACCTCAGCCAGCCTTCATAGACCGCAGTGCAGGCCCTGTGTCCTTTGGAATATGGTTATTAGATGCAAACGTCTTATTGTCAGAGATATCAATTATTTGTATATTAGATCTGAGCACATCACATTCCCCTGACCTTACCAATATATTAACATTGCTTTGTTTTGGCATAAGGGGAGGTTTTGCCAAATTTTCAACACACAGGGAACAGAAAAGATTATCATAACCACTGAAAATGTATTCCCTGGGTTTGCTCAGACTAGGATGATTCATGTTCTATTTGTCTTTTCCAAGAAGGTTAGTCCGTGCTTACAAAATATACTTTGCTCATGACCATCCCCAAGAATGTCCAGAAGAGGTACATAAGTGTTAGACGACATGTACCTGTCAGATACTCACACCAGTGCCTGACACGGGGCCAGAGCACAACACTCACTAGCTCTCTGTGCTGCCAGGACTGGAGCAGAGCTGAACACGATCACAGCAGTGTCCTCTCTGGGATTCCTTCTCATGTACCCTGTTTGATGATCACTGCCTTCTACTCCAGTTTGTAGTGCTATGTTAAAAACCAAGTGAGGACCTCTGTTGTCATGGTACTCACTGAAGATAGCAGCTCCTGTGGGAGACCAGTCTGTTCAAGTGCTTCCTCCTAGATTCCACATTCACATTTATGTTTACAAGATCAGGGTAGAGTCAGGAGAGTGCAAGGGCCAAGTGGATCCACGCTAGTTTTCACACCTGCACAGGGGCGGGTCACACAGGATGCACAGTTTGCGAGGCAGTTTCAAGAGATGGCTCCGCTGGATGGAGCAACTGCAGCACGCAAGCCTCCTCCTGTGAGGACAGAGTTTAAAGCACTGACCCAAGTGCCTGGTGAGGACTGGTGACTCCAAAGCGAGAGGCAGCAGCCTCTTTGGAGATGGTTCCAGTAGACTCTTGAGCAGAGCAAGCAGCCATTTATTGGTTTTATTACAGGTGTCAGCACTGCACAGAATGACATTTCACATGCTGGGACAACTTGTCTCTCAGCTTCTCAGTGGCAGAAGGAAAAGATTTCCACAGAATAGCAGATTAGATAACAATTCAGTCTGTTTTAAACTCGATCAAGGTCAGTGCACTGCCTTTGCAAGAGATGCAAGAACTCATTAGGCGAGGCTCTGCTCTCTCAAGGAAACAAATCAGTGATACCATGAAGGAAAGTTACTCCCACCATCCCCAAAATGGAGCACCATGTCTGAGGCACTGAAAAGCATTCCACGCACAAATCACTGGGAATCCCTATGAGCCAAATAAGTAAGGTGTTTAGATCCAGCAGTCCTGGTTCTTTTGATCTTTTTTCTATTATTTCTTTAATTCAAGCTGGAAGGATGAAGATGCTTAACCTTCCAGAGACTGAGTGCTGCCTCTGACCCTCACCGAACCTGGCTCGGACGAACTCTTCCTTTGTGTGTTCCTGTGTTAATCATCCTTCTTTTCTGTCAGGCAAACGTGCAAGCAGACACCCCAGCGAGTGAAGATGCGCCTCTGTGTCATTGCTGTTTGCCATGCTCTTGTGTGTTGTGCTTTGCCAAAAGCGACTCATGTTATAGTTCCCAGACAATGGGGGTCTGAAGCTCCCCAAAGGGATGCTTGGGAAAGGAAGAGATGAGTGTTCTTGGTGATCATCTGAGATATTCCAAACCAGGGGTTAAGAGCTCAGCATCCTTTCCTCTCCTCTTCCCCACACCAAGGAAAACACTACTCTCTTTTGTCTGAAAAATTACACCATTGACTTGCTATTTCTGGACAGATCTAGGAAAGCAGATTTAGAAAGTTAACATTTCATTCCTGCCAGTCACCCTGCCAAAGCAACTTTCATGACATTGTAGTTTCTAGATGAGGCTGGTCGGTCCTCAGCATCACAGGGATGCTTGTTAAAGTCAAACCAACCAGCTGTGAAGGGGAGGGCAGGCAGGCCCCACCCCACCCCACTCTTCTCCAGGTGCTCAGCAAGGTTCCTGACTCAAGTTTTTAAAACAGAGCATTGACTCCTATTGCTTTAGTAGATATGAACATGGGGCAGGTTTGCTAATTAAACTCCCTACAGCAGCAGGGACACAGGCATGAACTTGGAATTCTCACGTCTCGTAACTCAGGTCAAGAGGTCCAACAGATGTTCCCCAGAGGGGTACTGTTCTGGAGCCTGTCTGAGCTCTCAAAAAGGAAAAGAGGAGAAAAAATCACCTCACAATTACAATTCTCCCTCCCTCATTATTGAGTGATGGAGGAGGTGGTCCTGGAACCCCCACAGATACTAAAATCTTTAGTGCTCAGGTTCCGTAAATAAAATAGTGAGGTATTTGCATGGAATCTACCCACATTCTCCCATATACTTCAAATCATCTCTAGATTATTTCTAACACCTAGTCCACGTAAATGCTGTAGAAACAGTTGTACAACATGATTTAGAGCGTAATGACAAGAAAAGATCTGTACAGGTCCATAAAGGTACATTTTTTACAAATAGTTTTTAGTTAGCAGTTGGTTGAATCTACATCTATGTAGCACCCGCAGATACAGGTGACCAAGCATATTCTTTTGAGTTTAAAAATAGACCAGAAAGAATGAAAGTAGCCTCCCAAAAAGCCCAATTGATTGATTGGCTGATAGACGATTAGGATGTAGGAAGATTTGTTAGAGGCAGCCTGCTCGGTGGGGAGAATGCTCTGTCTTCGGCCTTCCCCGGGCTTCCCACGCCCTCCCCAGCTGCCCCGTCTGCTCTCCTCTCCCAGGGTCGCACATGTTCAGTGATCTGAGCCCCAGACTTCTCTCACCATTTCTTTTCTTCATTGCGCCTCTTTCTCTCTGTCTCCTGTTCAACTGTAACATGTGTATTTGCTCAGTCTTAATGTAGACTTGTTGCTGGTAACAAGAGTGTGATATTATCTCTGCCTCAGAAGAATGCAAAATCTAGCTAAGAATGCAGACCTATATGCCAAAACCACATCGAACAGCAGCCCACGTGACAAATGCCATTGCCCGGAGAGTTCTGAAGGCACCAGAGGGAGCAGTAGAGTTTGTGGGGGGCAGGGCCTGCAGTCATTTGGGTGCAGGGCACTGGGGGAGCTATAGAGACAATTTGGGATTTACTTCAGCCCACACATTTTTTCTTTTTCTCGCAATGTGGTCTTAGTTTTTGCTTGTTTGTTTTTCTTTTCCAAGAAAGCTCCTGATTTATGCACTTCATTTGTTTGAAAATAAATGAATGCACACAGATTGTAAGGTTTGTAAATACGGACCTGAGACCTTAAAAATCTTTTCAGCCAGTCTGTTTTGTGGCTGTTTTCCCATCCAGGCTCTGAAAAGCTGTAAAGAACAGGTAGAGAGAATTTGAGTGGCTGGAAGTGAAATGCCCTGGTGAGTTTTACAGGCCCAGTTAAGTAAGCAAGATACGCGAGCTGCAGTGTTAATATTTGCCAAAGAAAACATGATGCCTGTTATCTGCTGGTATTTTATTTTCTGTAAAACTTGTTAAGACTGTCACAGTCCTCTGGCAACTGGCTGCTTTTTTTTATTATTAATAGTAGTAGTAGTAGATAAAGATTACCTGCTTATTTAACAGAAACATGAACATTCTGTAAGTAATTTCAGAAATGGGATAGCTCTGAAATTTACTAAAAATATTAGTACCTTTAGTGTTGTTTTTTCCAAGAGCTGCACAGCATGTGTCATTATTTCCCCTATTCTCTTTAACTTCTTGGCTAACTTAGGAAACCACTTACCTATAAGAAGGTGTGTGGACACTGGAACGGGAAGAGATGTTTGTTTTGACATAGATAAAGTAGGACAGAAAACATCATGAACTCTATGTTTATGAGTTTACACTGTCCTAAAAAGTATGGTGCTACATTTTTCCAGCAAAGGGGATTGCCTCAGGTAGGTTGTGGCTGGACTATGCAGATGGTTAGAGGAATAAATGAACCCCTTCGAAGGATTCATTCATCCTGTTGTGAAGACAGACGAGGAGCCAACCTGAAGGAGCCCACTTGCACATGATCTCACAGTTAAAGATAAATCCAGTGACTACTGCACTCGAGAGGAAGGGAAAACAGGAGCCTGAGATCATGCTAATCAGCTTAAGACAGAAATTGAAGATGGGTGTGCAATCACTGAGAAAGTACAAAAGCCACTCGAAAGTTACTTTCTAAACATGTACAGATGAGTGTGAGCACCTTGTCTCTTGCCTATGTTGATACTTCTGTGTTTCCTTTGTCTGCTCATAAAAGGAATCTGATAAAAACTAAGGACACTGATGAACAATTCTGATTAGTTGATTGGCTCTTACATTGCAAAGAACTGAACTCTAGGCCCACCGGCCTAAGCAAGAGAACGTACCCACTGGGTCATATAAAAGAAGTCCATAGACAGCTAACTCCACCCGAAGTTGAATCGACTTCCTCCAGACAACTCTGCCTCTCAGTTCTGCAATGTTGTCTAAAGGCACCGTTCCTGGGGATCACAGCGGGACATCCACCAGCAGCTCTACCTAACGACTCTGTGGAAAGAGAGTCTCACTTTTAGCACATCAAGGAGAAGTCCTAGAGCATGTGTTTTATGAGCAGCTCAATGACTTGGTTGCCTTACCCTGGGTCACAGGACCATTTCTGGCCAATTCTATTGGCCAGAAAATTCAGTACTAGAACTAAGCTAGAATGGGTCACAAAGCCATCTCTGCAGCCAGAAAGTACAGCCAAACCCATCCAGTCTCCATACTCAAAAATAGGTATAGAGGGAAACCCCAAGAAAATCAATTTATTTACCAAAACTTTGAATTCTAATAATTATATAAACATTGTCATCTTTTTTACATTTTTAAGAAAAGATGAAAAAGGACCTTTCTATTCATGTATTTTCCTATTTATAATTAGAAAAACCTATTGTTAATCTCAAATTTGCTGCCATTTTCTACTAACTGAAAAGAGAAAGAAAATTTATTTTTATCTATGGATCTGGTATCTTTGAGCTATTCCAAAAACCCAGAAGAGTTTATTGAGCTATTCATGAGAAATTCTCACACTTCTGAATTTTTAGTTACATAGAGAAATGATGTTTTGACTCACTTCAGATGCAGGAATTCATCCCATGAGAAGCAATAGAATTCTTTGAAAGGACTGAAGGCAATCTCTTGAGGCAAAATTGTTCTGTCTACATTTTCATGCATTGTTGTTTGGTGGCAAGCAGATATTCTTTCATTAATAGCTCACAGAGATGGGTAGGTGTAAAGAATGCAGAGACAAAATGTAGTTTGGTTCCTTTGTCAGCTTTCCATCACTGTAACAAAACACCTGAGGTAATTAATTAATGAAAAGAAAAGGTTTAATTGGGGGTCACAATTTTGGAGGTTCCAGGCTGTGAGCCATTGGTCCCAGTATGAGGCGCATACCATGTAAAGGACAGAGTAGTGGAACAGAACTGCTTCCAGCATGGCCAGGAAGCAAAAGAGAAGAAGGGGCCAGAGTGCCACAGTCTATGTCAAGGGTGCACCCCTGATAGCCTAGGTCCCCCACTCAAAATTCTAGCACCTCCCAACAGAACCACACTAGGGGCCCAGCCTTTATCACCTGGCCCTTCGCTGTAGCTGTCCCTCTCATGCAGTAACACCTCCTGCCCAGAGGAGGCACTCTCAGCCCCATGAACAGTTCCCCCACTGATCCCTCAGCAGATCTGTTTCCTGTGAGTTCCTAAAACTGCTGGCCTGGGAATGCAAGCAGTAGCACAGCAAAAAAGGAAAGAAAGAAAGAGAGAGAGAGAGAGATAAGAAAAGAGAAGAAAAAGAAGAAAGAAAGAAAGAAAGAAAGAAAGAAAGAAAGAAAGAAAGAAAGAAAGAAAGAAAGAAAGAACGAACCCACTCTGTCTATGAACTAGAATGACCTGGAGTTTGATTGAACTTGCTATTGGTAAAATATCAAATGCCATATGAAAAGGTAGAATTTGCTCACCTAGATTTCAGGAAGTACTAGAAATTGAGGAGAGAAGAAATCAAAATGAATTTTTAAAAAAAATTGGGGGGGAAGTGACTTAGCCCTTTTATATTTCAACATGGCTTTTATGAGACCATGCTGACATAGAAACTATATGGGAGAACTGGAAAATACAACATGTGAGTGAATCTCCAACTTTTAAACATTGCATAAATCATTTTGAAAGGAGACAACATGTTTACAGGCAATCCCCAACATAGAAATAAACTCTGTACCAGAAACTCGTTTAGAAGTTGGCAGTTGAGAACTAGGAACGGATTTTCCCATAGAAAAAAATATTGTTTGTTGTTAGGGTCTGAAACCAGCCTACCCGAGTCCACTAAAATCCAAAACCCTTGTGCTACTCAGAGAAATCACCTCAGAGCAGGAACAGGGAACTTGTGACCTGGGGAAGACAAGAGACCCCCCTTTTTCCCTCGCTCCTGGACAGACTTTCCAAACGTTCTGCGGGCCTTTTCCGCCTGCCAGTCTTGCAGTGTGTCTCCCAGGTTCCTTGACCCCTCGTCAACCTTCATGGCACCCATCTAAACTCATTCCTTCCCTAAAAAAGCCAGCAGAGTCTACCACTCTCCTCCATCCCCCAATAAGGTTATTCTCACAGTGCAGTTCTGCTCATAACGTTTTGGGGGCGGATAACCTGACCCAGAAAGTCCAGGAGGAGGGAGGAGAAAAGAGACTGTGGAATCTCCTCCTGGTCCCGGACTGTAAGGTTTATTCCTGATGCCTGGTCGCCTCTCCAGCAGCCTGCGTGTCTCCAGCACCTCTCTCTGCCGGTGTGGAATCTGAGCTTCTGCAGACCGCCCTGCGTGAGTGGCTTTTTGTGGTGCTGTCCTGATTCTGACTACGACACTGAATTTTCTTATTAGTACATACTTGTAGTACATAGTGAGCACATTCCTCGTGGGAGTTGGTACATCTACCTAACACATCTTCTTTCTTTTTACTTCCCCTCCCCCCTCTCCCTTCTCTCCATCTCTAGATTCCCTTCCCATTTGCAAAAGATCTAGCTCCCTGATTCCTATTATCAATCCTTTGTTTTGCTCTTTGAATTCTTTATATGTTGGCTTCCTCATGCAGGAGCAACAATGTGGTTATTGAAGTTTGTGTTTTCAATTTATTTCACTTTGCATTACAGTCTCAAGGTACATCTACTCAAATTTATCCTTCTTTTTGGCAGAGTAGTACTCCATTGGTGTATAATACTAAATTTTCTTTTTCCAGTTATCTGTTGGTGGACACATATAAGCTGCTCCTGACAGTTAACCATTATGAGCAGTTCTGCTCTAAACATGGAGACAGAGATAGACAGATCGATCGATCCATGGCACTATATATGAAGTCTTTAACTATTTCAGGAAGATCCCTAGAGGGGAATAGCTGGCTCAAACACAATTTCTGTTTTTAGTTTTTTGATGATTCTCCATACTGATCTCCAGCATGGTTGTGCTAATTTACATTCCTACCAACAATGTAGAAGGGTTTTTCTTTTTCCCCATAACCTTGCAAACATTTGTTCGCCATTGAGCTCTTGAGAGCCATTCTTTCTGGAGTAAGATGAAGTCTTGGTGTTGTTTTCATCTGCATTGCTCTAATGATCAGCAGTGCTGAACATTTTTTCACCTATTCATTGGTCACCTGTACCTCCTCTGCTGAGAAGTGTCTATCCATGTCAACTGAATGGCTCTGATTTCTCAGTAAACTCACCCTCACTTCTCCCAAAGGTAGCCTTTTGCTTCTGCCCTCCAAGGCTGTTAGGACCAGTTCCTGTATTAACAGGGGCCACGACTCCTCCTCAGCCCTGCCTGCGAGTCTGCCCCGAAGACAGGCACCTGCCTGGTGTCCTGAGCTGGAGATACTTACTTAGCAGTCAGCAGATGTGAAAAGCATTTTAGCATATTGCAAAAGATCACAGACTGTACTGCTTAAAACTGGGTGAATCTGGGCCTTCTTCTTTCTACTTTAAAAGTGAGAGAATGTTCTATCACGTTGAAGTACAGGGATGCCATGTGCATGATTATACATAAAGCGCTTAGAATAGTGACTGGTATGTTGGAAGCATTCAGTAAATGCTTTTAAATGGTGCACATGCTGAGGCATTTAGAAGCTGTTTGTTCTATTGCCCTGACAACCATTCTATCTTAGTCCTTACTGGAACTCCTTCATCTCTGGTTGTTCCATACTTGGGGACTCCACAGCATCGTGCGAGGCCTTCCGTTACCACTGAAATGTCCACCATCCCTTCAGGTGACCACTCAGGCTTGGTTGTCAGACACTTGGCAAATTCCACTGCTCCAAAGGTCAATATGTATTTCCCTCCCCCACACACGTACCCCCTACCAAAGTCCACTGCTTTCATCCTTGCCCCTGGGGGCGCATCTAATCCCTTTAATGAGTTTATGCTAAAATCAAAGAGCAAAAGAAAGTTGACTTCAAGCAGCTTCTGCTTTCAGCTCTGTGAAAGCCCTGGAGCAAAGAAATGCCAGGGTCCAGTTAAGGGCTCAAATAAAAGGGACGGCAGAATACAAAGAGAGTGTACACAGGTTATTTACTCAAGAATTTTCACTACAGCCGTATTTACTACAACCAGATTATTCATGACAGTGCATCATGTATCCAGTGCCAGCTCTACACTATATAAACCGTTGCAGACAATAATTCTATGAGACAGGTGTCTATCATCCTGTTTTACAGGTGAGAAAAGTAAGGACCTGAGACCCTACTCCATTCACATCTACACTAGTCCCCAGTGCAAACAGAAAAAAAAGTGAACTCCTGTGGCAGCTCTTTAGATACTTTTTATATAGTTGAAAGAAAGGGAATCTCCTGTATTCTCCTATTCTTGAGTTTTCAAGAATTATAAAAATTGTTTTCTTCTTCCGGTAAACTACTCTTTAATTATCACCGTTCCAATCCAATAGTAATGAACCAAACCCAAGTCTGCTGTTGTTTCATCAGTTCTTTTTAAAAGTCTAAGTGAAATCCTTCTTTTTTTGTGCTGTAATCAAAAAAGTTAGCCATCGCTGGCCCAAACCCAAACCTAAATACCAAAAAGCAGAAAAAATGCACGTTCAGTCACATTATTTTTCCATAATATGTCCAAAAAACCCTATGCTATCCTTCCATTAGAGTGAAAAAGAACCCTTTCTGCTTCTAATGAGCAATTAATTCCAGTTCAGGATGTTGAATTTAGAGTAAGTTAAGTTTCCCCAAACCACAGCCGTTTATGTTGGATCATGGTCGAAACTCAAAATTCCAACTTTCTGCAATAATAGCATTCTTTTCTTCTCCTGCAATGGGAGAAAGGAGCATTTTGTGTAATATAAGGGGAACCATAGCAGAAAGCCTATGAATTCCAGATTTCCTTAACCATTCTCAAAGCTGTTCAAAATCAGTTGGACACTTTTTATTTGAGCAGAGCTCAAATGCCCTAAAATAAACTTCGAATACTAGATTTATAAAATGAAGATGTTTGGCATAGAGGATATGAAAGTCCAGCTCACCGATATTTGCAGTACTTAAACCTGACAACTACGGAAAGTCCACACAGAGCTCACCTGCATGCAGACCCCGTAGCCCGGACTCGGTGCTCAGCTTTCTGACCAATCAGCTCGCGGGGCGACCATCTCGTTCTTTCTGTTGAAGGAAAGTTTGGGCTCAGAGTCGTCTAAAAGTCCACAGCGTTTGGTTCTTATTAAGCAGTGGCTCATCTGGTGACACGAGAAAGAAAATCCACAGAAAGCTCCCCTCCCAGATGGGTAGGAAGTACATCACAGTCCAAGCAAACCCTCAACACGAGACTGATCACTGTGGCAGTATGAAAATCACCATCCTTCACAAGAATGACCACTTTTGAACACAGCCATCATGATGTACATCAGAGCCCGGGACTTTAGCGCGCTGCTCAATCCCATCCATCTCGCTGCGCTTCGTTCTGAGTCTGGACACCACAGCGCTAATTTTCAGAGCGATTATGAGACTGCACGAGGGTTGATGCCACCGAATTTCAGCAAAGCTGCCAGGGAGACTTTCCATTTGCTCAAGTAAATAACCGAAGAAGAAAGACCGTGATGTTATTATTATAGACGATTGAACAGTCTCTTTTCTACTTGCAAGATAAGGCTGTGGTAGAGTGCTGGGGTGCTCGAGTTTTATCTGCAGGAAGCCTTCCTCGGTGCTTTCACTCCGTGTCATCCTTCACCCTCCAGCCGCTAAGCCAAAGCAGCACAGGAGGGAAACGTATTTTCCAAAAGCGTTCATTCATTTGCTGGTTTATTTCTTCAGCGAATAATTAACAATTTATGAATTCCTAAGAAAGTGTACATTGCATCATCAGCACTTAGCCTCAAGGAAAGAAAGCCTGATTGTGTGTGCGTGTGTAAAAATATTAATGTTTTGCAATTTTCCCTTCAGAGAAACAGTGGGAAGTGTTATATGAGAAAGACATTCATGATCATGGTCTGATGTCTTTTCCCTAATGAGCCTTCTGGCTCTGGCCCACTCTATCATCACGGATACCCCCAAACCATGTGGAGACACCTCCGTTTTTCAGTTCTGTTTTCCTATCATTACTAATTGCCAGAGTCCCAGATTATTTCTAAAGGGCAAATCTATTTTAATTTTAATTTTTATATCTATCAGCTACTTCCCCCAAACTCTCTATCTATTTAGCGTGGACCAGGCTTCCTGCTTTACATGCAGTTCCCTTTAAAGTAACTCCCAGGTTGAGGCTGTCAGGATCTTCCAGCACAATGTACCGTATGCATGTGTGGCTGTAAGGGAACCAGAGCCTCGCATTCCGGAGAGGGAAATCGTGGTCTCACAATTAACGTGAATGATGGCAGGAAGAAATCTTTTAAAAGAGTACTTAAAACGATGATTGCGGAAAATGTGCTGTTGGAAGTTAAGAGTCTGTGGTTTATTTGCGGTTGTGCAACTATTTTGACATTTCTCAATTTCAGAAGGTAACTTTCTCCTCTCTGCAAAAAGACACAGACACATAAGATTATAAAATCTCTCCCTAAATATGTGATGATGGACATCGAGGGAAGTGACAAGCACAAGGGAAACACTGACATTTTGTTTCTCCCCTTAATTGATTCATAAGTGGAAATTACCAAAAATTTGAGTACCTTCCCCTTTAGGAACTTTCAAGACTTTTCCAGCTTTCTTGAAGACTTTTGTCTCCAAAATGAGACGAAAATCTATTCATACCCTAGCATTAGAATAAACCCATTTTCACTTCTGCTGTGTTACTTTGGCCCCAGGACTAGAGAACAAAATTTCAAAGTGTACAGCTGCTTCATCAAACAGTCATTTAGTAATTCCTGAAACCTTTATTCAGTGACAACTTTAGGCCAGAAATGTCCTTGACTCTGAGGATTCTGAAATCAATGGAGAGTTTGTGTCTGGTGGGAAAGGCAGACAGGAAACATAATTTCAAATATAATGGGATATTTAGGAGTAGTTATCCAGGAAGAAATTGATAAGTGAATGCATAGGAAAAGAGACTAACCAAGAATTAATAAGATAGATTTCCTTTTATCCCTGTGAAGTTTCCCCTTGTGTGTTTGGTCTTTCCCTTTGTCTGCAGTTAAAGCAGTCTGCCTCCAAGAAAGCTACTACATCTAAGCAATTGCCCTTTCTAATTTCCAAACAAATATAAAGTGGCTTTTAGCATATGTTCTATAATGATACTTTTCTTTAAGTCCAACTGCTGCTTTTTTGTGGATGTGAGCATTTGCGTATGGCATCTGTCCCAATTACTAACCAAGATCAGCTGTAGAAGGTAGTTTTTCAATCTGTGTCACAACTTATTAGATGATCATGAAATCAATTAGTTAGTCACTATTGTCATTTCTAAATTATTTTGAAATACAATACATATATCGGAGGGCATGGTGGGTAGTAAGTATGGCATTAAATGAGAATTTTTCTCATAGCTAATGCATGCACACACATATGTGCTGGAATGTGTTGAAAACTCTAAGTCTATCAATTATGATTTTAAAAGATAAAAGAACTCTAGTTTCAGACTTTAAATTCTTCATCTAGCTGTTTACCATTCACTCATAACAATGCATATGGTACTTGTTTCATAATAGTGGTTAAAAGAATTTTTGAATAAATATTATTGAATTTATCCTATCTGAAAGACACTGTAAATGGCACAGTGTTTAGTGGATTATATCTGCATACCTTGATTGGTAGATAGATAGATAAATAGATAGATAGAATTTTCACATATTTGAATGGACTTTAACAGCCAATGGTTTAATGTAGCTCCAGAATAAATATATTGAAAGAAATTATAGTTAGCTAGCAAGAAGTATTTAGTAGACTGTGTGAATATTCTTGGCATATTATTGGCTTTTTTATTTTCCTGAACATAACTATTTTTCCTTTATAGTTAAAATTTTATCATAATATAATATAGTAATTAGCTTTACAAATCAATCTTTGTATTCTTATTTCTTTTTAAGTCAATATATATTTGATTTTTTTAAAATGTGGTACAAATTGTTCAACTTCACCCTAGGTAATTTAGTAAGTTTATATTTACCTACCATCATATACATTGATACACTGAGTAAATATTAATGGTCTGTTTTATATAGGCTTCATAGAAGCCCTCTTAAACCTGTTTTCATTTTTCCTAGATTTTACCACCAGTAACACAAAATATCAATTTTTGTTCATTTCTTAATTACAACTGAAGTTGAGTATTTCACAGATTCATTGACCATATACATTTCTTTTGTTTATGAATGTTCTATTTATTCTAATACAGCATTTACCT
Organism: Dasyprocta punctata; assembly: GCA_004363535.1. Taxonomy (NCBI): domain Eukaryota; kingdom Metazoa; phylum Chordata; class Mammalia; order Rodentia; family Dasyproctidae; genus Dasyprocta; species Dasyprocta punctata. Next base: position 18,232 of record RJWM01001689.1, on the reverse strand, counting down.
TTTTTTCTCCTAAGCTGTAAAGATCTTAATGTAGACAAAATGTTTAGTCTTCACTGGCAAATGTCATTCAAAGCTTTTCGCCGCTTGATCAGTAGGCTCTTACCTCTTCGGCTGCATTGGAGGGAAACAAGCTTTCGTTTTTGTGTAAATAAAACAAGGATATCTATTAGTTTTTTCAGACAGCATTTGTACATCTATCAAGATGATCATATGACTTTTCTTCTTTTTCCATTAATGTGAAGATTTATATTAATAGAGTTTCTATCATTAAGTAGGCTTTTCACTTATAAAAAAAAATAAGCCTACGCTCACATGCTGTCCCTTTTATCCCTTCAAAAGAGACCTGAAAATGGACTGCTAGTATTTTATTTGTGATTTTTATATCTTATTTGTAGTGAAATTGATATTTATTTTGTTCCTTTTTTTCTAAATTTTGCAGAAGGTTTCTATTACTTCTGTAAAATGATCTAGTGGTTTTTCCATCTGTGTGTATGCTTTGTAACAATTTCTGTAATGAGGTAGTTACTTTCCTATAAGAATTTAAAATAATTCAGTGGTTCAAGCATCTAGCTTGATGCTTTTTTAGGGCAACTCTTTGACACCTTTTATAACCTTTTCTGTATACAAGCATCTTTGGAAAAGAAAGTGTTTTCTCCTTTACTGAATTTTTGAAATGTGCTACCTTTTTCTATAGAATTATCCATTTCTTTGAAATTTTCAAATTTTAATATATTTCATATGTTTTACCATCTAGTATATTTAATAATTCTGCTTCCCTACTTTATACTACATTTATTTTTACTACATTATTTTCTTCCATTAAAAACAGATGAAGCAAACCTACTTTTTAAATTACTTATCTTATTTCATTTACTTTTCAGTAATATTTAATAACAGTGTAATTAAATAAATGGACTTTGTCTTTGAACTTAGTTTTTAATGTATTTCCAGAAATGTTAATAGGAATCTTCTTCTAGATATTCTAAAATTAAAGAGGTTCTTCCTTCATCAATAATGATTTATGTTATCACTTTAGTTTTCAAAGAGCTAGGTTTTTTTCATTTAAAGTCTTATTTTTAGTATATAGCTTTAATGTTTGGAAGTCAAGGGCAGGAACTTCTAGAATTTTTGCTTTGTGGCATTTTTTTTAGAAGTTGGCATACTGTGGTAAGTTTTACATTTAAAATTTTGATTAAGTGGAAAATAATTTGTCCAAACATTTTAATTATTTGGTAAGTAATTACTGAATATCTCTGGTACCCCCAGGAGGTATTACAGTGTTGAAGATTTAGCAAGAGCAAAACACAGAAATCTCCGCCTGGTAATTCTTGCACGTCAGAAGATTATAAACACATATGTTGATCCTATTGCCTTAACTATAAATCAGCATGGATATATACACAATAAACTGAATAAATACCTTTTCACAAAAAGAACAAAAAATGGGCCATCACCATATTAAATGTAAACTTTTCCAGCCAAACGTATCCCAATGTCATAAATGTTTAATATAAGCAATGTGTCTCCTACAATTGGGAAAATATGGTAAAATAATCATGTTAACTGTATTGCTTCTGAATATATATTTATTGTATATAACCTTCTTGATCTGTAGAAGGCAGGCATCACATAACAAATCTACTAATTTATTCTGAGGCCTTTCTACCTCCCTCCCCTCCACCCTTCTTAGGTCTAGAATGGCAGTGTTGGATTTATCTTAGACTTTTCTTCCAAAGACGCACATAGCTCATTTCTGCCTGCTCCATCTGCTTTCTTATTCTTTCTGTCATTTTGTTTCAGGCTTTCTGTTCTATACAACTTTTCCTGTTTTCTATTTCTTTTCTCATTTCCTTGTTCTATTTCAATATTTTCTCTGCCCCCCCCCTTTTTTAGTAATTTCAATCATACTGACTTTGTAAAGCAAAATTCTTTAATCCGTTTTTTCCATTATCATGAAAACATGGAACAGTTTGTATCGAGGCTCTTCCACGTCGAGGGAGTAAAGTAAGACGACCGCATGTGCTCACAGCTCTCCCTCGCACTTTTTAGCCTGCGGTTCTTTAGATCTGGTCAGGTGCTGAAGAAGACCGCACTGCAAAGCTCTCTTTTTCTGTATTTTTACAGGTAGCAGGTTTCCTGTCCCCCAGGGATTGCACACAGTGCCCAGCCCGTCCTCTCTCCCACCATTTCCATTGTTGAGTTCTATATCTTGATTAATCTCTTTGCCTAACTGTTCACCCTTTTGAGTAATGTCATGTCAGGGAGCATACAGATACTATATTTCTAAAGCCTTGAAATCTGAGAATATTTTTGACATATAAATCCCAACTCTTAGAACCATGTTTGGTGCGTGAAGGCAGTGAGAAATACTTGCCGAATGAGTGATTTACCTGTTTTGTTTCTCGCAGCTTTTATTTCCTGAAAATTCCTGGGTCTTAATATTAGTGAAGGAGAAATCTGAACCTGACCTGACTTTTTTTCTTTTATAAGCAACCTGTTTCTTTGATCTGGATCTTAGGGGATTCTTGCCTTGTTCATGTTATTCAAATTTTTCACCGAAACGCGTGTGCAGGCAAGTGTCTTGTCACTCGTTCTGTGAGCTTCTCCCTGGGTCGTTTCTGCAGAAGGCCTGGTGCTGCCTCCCTTCTGTTCTGTCCTTACAAGCATGGATGTAGACCCTGCAAGGAGACTCTGCGGGCTGCGTGGTTCTCAGCACTCCAACGGGAGAGCGGCTCGGCCGCCTTGTGCCTCCCTGGGAGGGCTGGCCCGTCTGCACTCGCATTTCCTCTGCACGTTTGGCAGTTCGTGAGGACAGGAAGGTCTAGAATCTGGAGCCATATGGGGAGGGGAGACTGTCTTCCACTCAGTTTCTGGGAAGGTTTTCCTGAAGTCCCTGTACGAGGCTGATCTTTCTGTGTACTAAGTTCTATTTCCCCTGCACTCCATCCTGTGTCCCCTGCGGCCACCTCTCTTCTCGTCCCTTGTGCTGTTTATTGTCCATCAGCTCAGTCGCGAGGTCCTGTCCTCTCCAGTCACTCTCCCCATGTGCTGCTTAGAACGCCACACGCAACACCAGAGAAACCCTTGTGACTGTCCTTACCGTCAGGGGCCTCTGCTCCCTCCTTAGCCCTCAAACGAACGGGCTTCCGCCTCCTTGCCTGCTCCGCAGGAAGATGGCTGTGAGCTAGACCCACACCCGCTCTCAGCGCGGCCTGAGGCACCATTTCTAACAGATTCTCTCCAGGCCCCAAAGCTGGTACAAGTGTCCCCTGGTTTGCATGCTGCTAATTATTTCATCCAGAATCTGGGCCATCAGTGTGAATCGCAAGGGCTCCCGTTGTCACTGTCCACACCGGTGCCACCAGAGCTCTCGGCTCCGGGATGAGGGGTTTCTCTGTGATGCCCTAACAAGGCTCCGGGATGAGGGGTTTCTCTGTGATGCCCTAACAAGGCTCCACGCGTTGCATCACCAAGGTCATCGGCAGGGCTGCAGCCTTCCGTCCCTACAGCTGAGCAGCGCACAGCTACCGGGCCGGCGGGAAGGTAGCGGGGCTTTTCCCCACCTACACTATTAACTCCTAACTTTTCTCTCAATGATCCTGAAAGTAAGATATGCCATATAAAATTTCCAAATTAGCTTTCTCACTCACACACAAAGCTGCCAAATGCAACCACAATGCTCTTTTTCTGGTTTTACATCAAGGTAACTCAAGGAGGTCTAAGTTCAAAGGCCCCGGAAACTCAGAGGGCTAAGAGTTTTGTTTTTGTGTTTTACACTGAAGATGTGAAAAATAATTAGGATATGATGCTGAGTATTATGCTTATGTAGTCCCCTATCAATGTAGAAATGCTTTGTTTTCTCTGTCAAGCTGTATTATTGGAACTGTTTAAAATGTAAAATAAAGAACCTGCTATAAATGTACAGGTTGTGTGACTGTATTAGTTCCCAGACCGAGGCCTATAATGTAGATGCTGCTCTAATGACAGGACTGTGTCTATAACACAACAGAGGCTTCTCACTGCAGAGCCGAGGAACCCAGCTTTATGGAAGGCTCGCCTGTTCGCACAATGGAAGGATCCACCCTGCACTCAGGTGGCAACCCCAGCCCATGAGAACTTCAGCACAGGGCCTGGCTCCGTCCTGCAGTCCCGTCCCCCTCACCTCTGCAGATGTGATTACGTGGGTTCTACCTAGGTCCGTGATCTGTCCCAGTCCTCGGATCATGTGGGAAAATCCAAGGGACCCCTTTCCAAATCTTCCCTTGAAATCAAGTCAGACCTACTCTGATTTTTATGACACCCTATGTCCTTTGGTCTGGAGCTCACCTCCTCAAGAATGTCCAATGTTATGTAGCCTGCCATCTCTGGTACCCATAGGGTCCTACTACTGCAATCCCCTGACCTGAATTGGTCACCCCTTTAAAGGCTCATAGACAATCTCAGTCATAAACTCTGTTTTAGTTTCTTCAGATCTCTCCTCTTCTGTCTGATTCATCTTCTTACCTCTGTCCCTCTCTGTACTCACAGTCACACCTGGGAGTCTGCTGTGACACCCAACAGCTTCTATCTGCCTCTGTGGTGCTGTCCCTAGTCTGTCCCATTTGTCTATTGCCCTGACCTCTATACTGACAGAGCTTGGCTTAGAAAGTCAAAAGATACAAGGGTTATTACAATATCGCCAGGTACAGTATTACAAAATGCCTTGCTTTCGTGGCGCCTTTCCCTGAAACTTTGGTTTGCACGTGTACCCAGAAATGCAGCCGTGAGAAAGCTTACAGAAGCTTGCGGGCTTCAGTACCATAAGCATGATTTTCCAACTTGATAGCAAGCTCAGCTCTGATGTCAAATTGCTCGTCTTCTGTTTATGGCACTTCCTGCCTGGCCATATTTCCATTTTTAACTTTGAAACAAACATGACAGATGCCGCATTCCATATTACCACCTTTTTTTAGTTCTAGTGAGGGAAATCATGTAAGATACCGAATGAACCAACATGGAAAACTTGAAAATTACAAGATTACCTTTTCTGGGTAGCACTTTGTCTTTAATAATTACTGCAGTGTGATATAGTTTGTATCTCTTGCAGAATGCCTCCCTCTGAGAGCTGTGGACTGAGGGAGGCCAATTTGCATCAGTAATGAGTAATTTTAAATGATTCTTAACTTCATATGTCCATACCCTCTTTCCAGGCAATTAATTCTGTTAAGGGACACAAGCAGTCGCTGAGATTCCACTTGTCTTTCAGATGGTGAAAAAGGCAAGTGAAAGAAGTTTGCAGCTATAAATAAAACAGCATAAGTGCAGAACCATCATTAGACACAGCAAGTGCAACTATAATGAAAGTTACCTTGAACAAATCAGTTTCCAGGATGGCATTCATTTCTTATTGATAAATATGCTTGATGCGATGAAGTACAGCTTCCAGGAAGATAATGGAGCAGATAATTAAACAATCTATTTGGAAACATAAACACACATGCACACGCACACGCACACACGCACTGTGGGAAACAGTGGTTAGCACAGATCTTGTAAGTACAACCTAATGTCCTCCTGTAGAGAACAGTGTCTGGCTGCTGACAAGGGGAAAAAATAGCAAAGTCATTTGTGACTGCAGGAAGGTTTTTGATTCTATGCTACGTGAGCAACATCCATAAATGAGAAGAAAGCTTAGCTCCTACTCCTTTTATGTGGGTGAACCAAGGTTTGGGGTGCTGGTAAAACAAGCATTAATGTTTCAGTTTTCTGTCAGCTGCAGCATACCAAGTAGGCTTGTCCGTGGTGATAACTGACTCGGGCAGTCAGGGCGGCTCCTGCAGGTCACCTCTGCCACATGAGGCCTCTGGAGGTCAGCTGTGAGACCCTGTTGCCTCTCTGTCGGTGTAGAAGGGCAGATGGAAGGCACCGCCCTCCTCAGGTCTGTTCCAGCCTCTTCCTCTACACTGTCAACCTCCATGGTGCTCCATGTTCTCTCAGAGGACATCTTAAATGCTGTTGAGTTGTGCGGCTCTGTTTTTTGGTCTTTCTCAGAGAGAGGGGGGGTCAAGATCAATCCAGACTCAATACAGAAGTTTCACTAGATCCAAAATTGAGACCCCTCCACTCTGAAACCAGAGCCTCCTCTGATCATCTGTTTCAAGTAGTTGGTGATCCTTGACTAAGTCAGAGATGAGGCCGTTGCTGTGATGTGCAGAGATACTTTTCCAGGGTGCCTGCCAACAGCCAGCTTCTACAACCCCAGGCACGGTCCCCAAAGGTAATCCAGTGGAGAGGTTACACAGTGGCCCCAGAGCCATCTAGCTGGAGGCCGTGCTCACATTTCATGTATCTACTCAGCCCCATGACCTCCTTCACAGCACTCTCCCCAGCTGCTCCAACCACTTCACCCCTTCCCTGGCAGTGCTTCTCTAGCATTTCCTGTGTGCACCAGGAAGTAAAACTTACCTAAGTTACCCAGTGCCAGCAAAGTACTTATTGAAGAGCTTGTACACATCTGAGCCTGTGTTGTGCCCAACCCCATGCCTCGTGTGCTACCAACCTTCAATAAACTCTTGCCAAATTGAATTCTTGATGGCCCAGATGGATAAATTGAGGCACGGCCCTCTAACAGTCATCAAAGACAAAGCACACATCTCCTGACGCCTGTCCTATGTTTGCGTCTCTAGCCTCTTCACCCTAAATCAGAAATGACACAAAATTAAATGCTCAAGTTAACAGAGACATGACAGCAGTTACTAGGTCACTGCTAACATTTTCTTGCACAACAAAAGATAATTTGGTTAGTATCTTTGACAGTGTTCAAGTACCTATCTGATAATACCAGCAATTACACCTATGGATTGAACATCTCATTCAAGTATCCTCACAGATTAAGTCAATCTCTGTTCATGAAATTTAAAAGTGATAAATATGAATATGGTAGCATGACCTCACTGGAGTCTCAAAAAAAATTAACTTCCAACATATTCAAATGCAAATGTTACCTTTGTAAGTGGATGACCTGAAAAAGAAACCGTTGCCATAGTAACCTCAGGGAACACATAACTATTTATCATAACTTCTTCAGGAAGAGAACCTAGCATGGACTGGGGATCTGCTTTGATGTTTGCTAGGGAGAAACATGTAGTTGACAGCATTGTATGAGCACGTGGTTATAAGCTCCCACTTTATTTGGAGTTAATTTAGAAAATAAACTTTCATAATGAACTGTTGAAACACACACTTGGAACAGCCAGCTGGTCTGTCGGGATATGTTTTTTGGTGTCATTTGTTGGGTGTGACAACAGAGGAATCTGTTTAAGAGAAGTGGGTTAGGGATGAGCTCTTGTACCAGATCTCTCGCACCCTGATCCACACGCCTCTTTTCGGCGCTGTCTCCTCCCTGGGAAGCCCTAGAACTTCCAAAGCACCTTGATTTCTTTTTCTCCCTCATTTGTTTTACCTGTTCTACCTCAGAAAATGTTAAGTAAAAGCTGCCCTTCAGGAATGAAACTATATTGTGAAGCTATCACTGAAAAGGAACATATTGATTATGTTTCACTTTCTCTACGGACACAGTTGTTTGAGTTGGTGGCTTTTGGATGGGCCATTAGCTGGGAATGAGTTTGACATCCATGAGACACTGTATGACCATTTTCCTTTTTTCTTACAGATGTAACATCTAGTTAAAGAAAAACTTGTCTGCAAGGGTTTTCTTTTCTTGGTTTTTTTAAAAGGTCAGTAGAGTAGGGAACAGATGCCTACAGTCTTGTAGAGTATTTCTTTGAAGCACCATTTTTGGGTCAGCAAACTGACAGGCCCATGCCCATGGGCTCTGGGGTGGGCCCTGAGCAGACGCACTGGCTACAATTACCCATCTGGCATCCATCTGGTAGCAGAAATGAAAGATAATACCAGATCACAGGGAAACGATACCAACTGGCAGCTTGGTGTAAGCCAGCAAAGAAAAGTGCCACCCAACAGCACTGGGAAGAATAAGAAATGCTGTCTGTAGGATATGTGCATTCCTATCACAAGATGCAAAGGCAGTTCACATGAGAGTGTATGGAAAGGAAACCTTAAGCATGTTTAACCTTCCAGCTGCAGCTCATTCTCTCTGCCACCATTGAGCTGCTGGTGGAGTCTGGAGAGAGGAGGTTTTCCTAATGTGCTGGAGACCTATCTTTTGCTCCCCACAAGAACTTTTGGGTGGGGAACAGTTACCAGCATCCTAAGGATATTGATTTAATTTGCATGTAATTCTACTTTGTAGGAATCGATGCAGTTGTGGTAAAAAGAAGGACTTTGTGGATGTGGTACAATACTTCAGACATTTATTGATTCATTACCTTCTACCTTTTATTTTCTCCTTTTCTCCTTTATCTGCTTCCTCCTAGCATGCTGTATGCTTTAGTTAGTACAGTGGCTAAGAGTGTAGCATCTACTACTGCAGGAACCACAGGTCTGTTATTTTCAGGAGGCAGCTGCCACTCCTCAGGAGCCAGAGGTAGATATTCCAAGGACAGCAAGATGACCCCAGCCTGTGTGGGTGAAGGAGGAGAGCTAAGGCTGATTCCTTTCTTTCATAGTCTCTTACAAAATGTTTCACATACTTCCACGGAAAGAGAAAACAATGAAAACTACCTTCCTGGATTGGATACCCAGACACCCAAGCCAAAGAAATTCTTGATGAAGCAGGGAAAACAAAAAGTTGACTCCAGAGGTACAAATCAACTGGTTAAGAGTTGCCATCAAATAACTATGCAGTGCAGCATCCAGAATAGAGGCAAGCAATAGGATGTCAAAGGAGAGGGCTTACGGTCTGAAAGATGAGACTGCAGTATCTGTACACAGACTGTGTTCTTTGCGAGCCACCATGAGCCTCCACCTGCCTGCAGTGGAGAAGTAGTGCATATTCCATGCGGGAGGATAGAATATCATAAGCTCCCTTGCTTTTTCTCCCAACCTGTGGGAGGTTCTCAAACTCTTTCGCCGTAATTTATACTAATTATTCTTTACACTTAAATCAAGAGGAAAACTGCAAATGTGGCCATTGCCGGTCTGCTCCTCATTAGAGACAATTAAGAGTTAGAAGAACAAAAACACATCATAGGATTAGTGATAAGAAAAGCCACCCAGAGAGAGAAACACACGCCAGAAATGGTCTCATTGTGCTGAGCAAAGGAAACTAAGCCTTCAAGATCAGAGGCCCTGAGTTCTACACAGCTCTGAGCAGACCTTAGATCAAGCTGCAGTCAACGCCATCTGAAGTAGCATCCTGCTCAAGCAAGCCTGTAGGGAGCGGTTGAAGCTGGAAAATGACCCACACATGAACTTACCAAAGTAACAAAGAGCACCTGGGTCAACCACGTGAAAAACACTCCCACAGCCCAGCAAAACACGAGGCTCCTAAACAATCCAGGTCCGGGTTGTTGGGCAGAGGGGCTGAAATTGACGTCATCCTTCCCTTTGTATAAATAAACCAGCAACATTGGTTGAGCAGTTCCTTTCCTCCCATCAGCAGGATAAGGGCTTTACCTGTCTCCAGCTTTGTCTCTTTCTATTTTTCGCATCCTCTCGCGGTCCTTCAACCCCAAGAACCTCAGGAGCTGCGTGGGTCGCGGCACAAGCCTGCTGTATTCTCTTCTGTATTTTTCCCTATCTCCTGTAGCATTGCATTTATTCAGAAATATTCTTGCTTTCTAAATCCAATTTATTAGTTTCCCTCCATGGATGAGAAAGATAGCATTACTAATGAGAGAAAAATAAGTGCTTAGCTCGTCAGCCTCGGCGAATCCTGGTCTTCTCCATTATTGTCACTGAGGCGGCTTCGTGGCATTCGGGGAGGGCAGTGGGACCCAGGAGAGCCGCTGGGTGTGAAACAGCCTAGCATCCCTCTCGGAGCCCCGCTGTTTGTATCATTTTATCCTTTCCCAAAGGAAAGGAGGGAGATTAGGGAACATTTAATTGCCTTATAAACTGATTGACAAATTGGTGATCTGATGCATATGGATGATCTCCTGAGTGAAAGGGCTCCAGAGCCGGCGCCGTGATGATCGGGAGCCGTGATTTGCACACCCTCTGCAGGGTTATTTTAGAGAGGCGGAAGGACGGGTTGATTATTATCGTTCCTTCTTTCTGGCTTTTTCCCCCTTGGATGTTTTCTTTACCTCCAGGGAAATGCATTCTAGCAGCATGAACACCACTATTAATCAACACTTGTAGCAATAATCAGCGAGTGAAAAATGGTGACCAGAATCCGTGAATGCACGGGCATAACTGTCTGCAGAGTTTCCCTCTGTGCTCATGCCTTGGCATTCTAACATGGATAATTCATGCAAAGTGACTGTTGGCACCTTCGGAGGTGCGAAGATTTATAGAAGCGGTGCCTATCTCTTCATCCGGCAGAAAAGAAAGAGAAATCGTTTCTGGTCATGATGAGTAATATTTTAGAGCCTGTCTCAGTGTTCCTGGTGTTTTGTCGTCAGTTAGACCTTTCATCTTCGAACAAGAATTCAAAATTGCCTCAGTTCTCAAAATTTTGGGGGGAACTATCTGTCGTTATTGGCAGTGCGGGCAAAGGGAAGTGGCTAGGAGTTACTGGAGCGGTCAAATGCTACCGCAGACCACACCGCACAGAGGGTGGTTGTCTAAGTAAATAGTACAACTTTATCTGGGGATAAAAGTACACGCAAATGAACCCACTTTAAAACTGGGTCGCTGCTTTCATTGCATAAAGTTGCATAATGATTTGTACCATCCTGTGATTGAGGGTAAATTCAGAGGTGTCAGTATTGAAAATTCCCCTGAAACTTTATTAAGTTGGAATTGTTTACCTGGGGTCCACAGAAGGTCACTAAGATATTGGAGCCCATCTTAAAGAGGAATAGACCAGGACTCATGGGGCATATGGCATGAGCCCCCATCTCTGAAAATCATTCCTGTCATTAAAATCAATGCAACTTAATTAAAGCAAATTATAGATAGGTACATCTATAAATAAGATATTAAAGTATGCTGCTGAATATGATAATTGCTGCATATTTAGCAATCAGTGTGTGTGTTCTGCTTTTGCCAGGAGGAATTCCTTTCAGTGGAATCAATGGGGCTTTATTAAAAACCATTCAAATTAGAGGGAGAGATGATGAGTGTTACAATAACACAAAATCACTGTTTCAACTTTCATTGTGAAGAAAGGAAAGCAAAATATGTCCATCCCTCTTTTTTCACTCAAGGAAAATATTAAACATATTCTCTTTAAGATGCGAATATTTTGAATTTATAAATTTTAATTTTTGCATTCTCTTCCCCCAAAGGAAGGTAGAGGGAAAATAATGATCATAAATAAAACAGTTCAGCTGGTATGAGGGACACCCCAGTATCTGAAAGTGCCGTTTTATACCTTGATAACAGAAGACACATAGAGGAAGTCCATTCTCTAAGCAGACCTTAAATGGCTTATTCTAGTCATCTAGTTACCAGATTTTTCATACATGAAGTTTCCATGGATTGATTCACAATAATGAATATGGGAAATAAGAACTTATTTTCATCAGCTCCCTATTTCTCTCACTACCTTATCCCTGTCTCCTTTGTCATAAATAAAAATTCAACTTATGGGGATGACTTTTTTCAGGCTAATTTTAAAATACACACTAAAAAATCTTTCATCTCCCAGTTTAAAAATCTATAGTAAAAAAAATATCAGGGTTAATGAAGACATCCTCATGTGACCAGAATTAGTCTCAAATCTATGAAAGTAAATACACTACTCTTTGCACAAAGACGAAGATTTCAAAGCAGAATGTTCTCAGGGATGGAAAAAAATCACCAGGAATCCAGCCGCCTCTCCCAGAGTCTAGGACAGGGATAAAGAAAGATTCCTTGCATTGGGTTGCTCTGTGCATATTTATTGAAAAGGGAAAGAGGAAAAGGAGAAAAAGTTCAGATGAGGCACTGAAAAAGAAAGACATGGATTTTTAGAAAAGCAATTTACAATATTTTATCTTATTGAATGTTTTCTAAGTATGGGTGTCAGTGATTGGGAGAGAAAGCAGAGCCCAGATCTCATGGAGTTCACACCTGTAAGGAGAGGTAGATAATAAACCAGCAAAGTGAATACCGGGCCGTGATAACAGCCAGCGGAGGCAGGGTGCTCTGAAGACGAGGCCTGTAACAGGGACACGAGCCAGCAGTGGCCTTCCCGCGAGCCACACCCTTGCCTGCTTGGAGGTGCAGTGCAGGGTACAGAGCTACCTGGTCCAAACCCCGTGGGTCTCTTGCAGTAAAATAATTCAGTGCACCAAGGATCCAGTCTCACCCTTAGCGGTTATTTCTCATTTTCTAAGACGTATTTACAATGTGCAATGTTCACGTTCAGAAACCGGAAAAGAGGTTGGCCTGCACTGTAGCTTGCTGTATTTGTTTCGTTTTTGTCTTGTGATCCTGGAAATTGAATCCAGGGCATTTTCACTGAACTCAATGCCCAGCTTGTCCCTCTCCACCCTTTTTTGTTTGTTTGTTTTGAAAGAAGAACAAGCCTTTACTGAGGACGTGGAGAGGAGTGCACTACTTGTGGGGCTGGGCTCCTCCTCTGACCGGAGACAAGCAGGCAGAAGGTTATATGACCTCTGGCCAGAGGCAGAGTTTGGGGCGGGTATTGATGACATGTGAGGACCTGATTGGGATTTTCTTCCAGTGTGGGAAAGTTCAAAGGAAGTTGTAAGCAGGGCTGAGGAGGAAGTGGGCATCAGGGAAAGTGTCCTTTTTGCTTCGACCTTCTACCTTGTTAGACTACCGTCATAATTTTGTTGTTAGGAAAGGGCAACGACTCTTTCTGATCGCTTCCTGCTGAACAGGGCATCATGTTGGGGGTTGGGAGGGTTGACGAGATGACAGTTGCTGCCCATGATACTAGGTGTATCGGCCAGGACAAGGAGTTCATCATTGGTGAACACGCACATCCTAGACTGGAGAAATCTCAAAAAAAGTTTAAAAAGACAAGGTGCTATGAGGAGGCAGGTTATTATCATAATTAAAGGACCCAGTAGAGGTAAAAGAAAGGGACCCATGCATGATCTGAATGTGTCATTCCCCCAGGACCATGATGAGGAAGAGAAATATCTATGGCCTAGCTGTTGGCACTCACTTTTTGTCTAGGCAATTGCAGAGACTTTTTACCTTGTCCGTGGCTATTTCTGATGCGTTTATAAAGGAACAGCATTCTTCTCCCAGCATAGCACAGGTGCCTCCCTTCTTTGCTGTAAGAACCTCTAGCGCTCGTCGGTTCTGGAGAGTGACTGCTGCAAGGCTATTTACTTGGTTTTGGAGGGAGGGAATGGAGATGGCTATGTCTTGTATCTGTTGGTGAAGCTCCAGGGAGAGTTGATGATAAAGATGGGCTGCTGTGTCTATTTTTCCCCACCCTGAGGCCAGCTCCGAGTACAGAGAGAACACCTGCGCCAATGAGAACTGGGACATGGACAGCACTCGTTTCCCAGGTGAAGTGTGTATCGTGGAGTTGGGATAGGAAAGAGGTTTTAATGGCCTTCTGAGAGTTTATGGTTAGGGCCAGAATAAAAGAATTAGGGTACAAAACCCTGTACAGTTCATTAATCCATAACAGTAGACAGTTACCAGTGTAGCCAACAGTCGTCAGAAGGTGTTAGTGATTTGAGCATTTTTATAACTAACATACTGTATTATACCTCTTGAAGTCATACTTTTCTGCAGAATGTTCAAGACCACGTTAAGGTGAGACCTATATGAAAGTTAATTTGTCCCTTACTATCTATCAAGGTCAGTTAAGTGTCCTCAGGAATTACCTTCGAACCATGCATAGCACCTCTTAGCTCTCAGTCAGTGTCAGTCATTTGGATGAGTCATGGCCATTGCTTGATCAAGTTGCTTTCTGTGAAAGTTTGAGATTTTTCTCCTGGTGACTCTCCTTAGGCACACCACACATCAATGATCACTTTTTTGTGTGTGATCTCACAATCTCTTTGATCAGAAGACCGGGGACTCACTGAGTATCAGATGCTGCAACAGAGGTGGTTTTTTGTTTTGTTTTGTTTTGTTTTGTTTTTTTATGTCCTGGGTCCTCATTGACCTTGGAGAATGAGGGCCAAAATATTGGCTGTCCTCTTAGCCCACCTATCTCTCTAATTTTTGGTCTCTAAACTTTAGTTGTTGAACATCCAGAAGAAAAAATTGATAACAGAATAGTGTAGTGTAGAGGTAGTAAGCTTAACATTACTATCTTATTTCAATATCGAGCATCTTAGAAAATTGAATGGAACCATTATTTTCTATTAACCATGGGTGTTTTAACATTTGAATCCCTATAGAACATTAACAAAGTTACATATTTTACACAGAAAATTGGAAATCAAAACCATACCTAATATAGCATGACAATCATGATGACATTTTGTAATACTTGAATTTGCATTTTTAACATAAGATGCTCCCCTTTTGGTCAGTCGTCTCTATCTAATATCTAAGAAGCTTTTATCTAACTTGTCTTTTAATGTCATTGAAGATATTTGTGACCCTGTCTGGACTGCTCAATGTCCAAACATCTCTAAGTATAGTGGCACATATATAACATATACATTACATAAATTTTTGTTTAGAAAATTATCATTTGACTGGTGACCTCATGTTGGTTTGACTTGAGTCTCCTGCCTGGAGCACAAGAGAAAGGCAGATGTGTGACTCTGTGAGGAATCGGGTGGATCGAAGTTGGATGCAGGCTAGCAACAGCGAATAGGCAGGTCCTAAAGGAAGGAACCCCACCCTTTTTTTGAGACAAGGAATTGCTAAATCATTAAATCACCCAAGCTGGATTTGAACTTGAGATCTCTCAACCTCCCAGAGTGCTGGGATCGTGAGTGTTTGCCATCATGCCTGCTTGCTAAGTTCAAAGTTCCAAGTCTAGAGGGTAATTTTTCAGGAGAGACGGTCACTGATTGCATTCCAGATTGCCATGCCCCAGGCCGTTTCATTTACAATTGGCTTAGAAGTGGTGCCCTAGCTTTCCAGCCTGCGGAAGGCTGTGCACAGGTGAGAATGGAGTCCCTCCATTCACATGGCTTAGCTCCAAGCCTACCACGCCGACATTCTGCCCCATGACCAAATCTGCTCTGGTGCCATGGGCTTTGTGCCCCGGTGACGGCTATAGAAATGGGAAGAGGAAGTGGCCGTGGTTGTTCCCAGTGTGCTTCAGATATGTAAGCCTTATCTTTTCTTTAACACACACGCTATCCTTGTGGAACTGTCCCTCAGAGTTGGCCCCAGCCAATAGGAAGGCAAAGAGACCAAAGTTATGGTCCTCAGACTTCTTATTTGTGTATCATATGCCTGCCAAAGAAGAGGTCACGATTTGTGCTAGCAACCATGTGCAACTGTGTTATTAGCTACAAAACAGCGTGTTGTTCACTGTAATCTGGAGTATTCTGATCAAACTGCTCATAATAATAGAGCCATTGTTTGCATACTGATTTGTAACATAATAAATTTCTTTACTTCCAAAATCTGAAAACTGATTTAATGGGACTCCTTAATTCATCATATTTAAATAAAGTTCACTTGAAGAGCAGGGTAATTGAAGACATGGTCCAGTGAAAGGTTTCCCTTCCTGTGAGGTAGTGCCTTCCTTCCAACACCTGCCTAACTTCCTGTTCGTGCCCAAGGTGGCCCTGGACTTCCTGCCCTGCGGCACGTCTGCAGGCAATAACCAGACTCTCCCACTGTAAGGGCCCCTGATTGCAGTGACTTGGAGAAATTAGCATTCAGGCACACAGGGGCGTGTTGTGTCTTTACTAAATCACCTTTCCGGGTGTTTTGTCCTTGCTGGCAGTAAGCACGCCGCTGGCGCTGCCCTGCGTTCACCCAGAGGGCCGGGCAGCGAGGTAATCAGGACAAGTCGAATAAGAATGCGGCAGCAAGCCTAATGAAATCTGGAGTGCATCTGAAAACCTTTAATAAGCTCTGTCTCCCTGTGTCTTTGTAGGTTCTTGCAGTTAGGTTTTCATGGGGATCTGGGCAATCGGGAGGCGTTAGCGGTAGGAGCTGTGGGCAGCTGTTTGAATTCTCGTTAACTGAGAATGGCAAGGTGGAGCGCAGGAGCAGTGACTGTTAACTGAGTTGGGTGCCGTCGACATGAATAGAACTTTGATTTTTTTAAGAGTGACTCAGCTAACTTCTAAACCCTGTTCTCCCCTGTTCCCAGAAATGGCGTGAGAGAGACGCTCCCCGTTCTTTCCGAAGCCCTCCACTCTCCTGCTCCCACTCACTCGCGTTTCACTGCTCCCTCAATCCCAGTGTTCCATCTCTGTTCCCAAGAAGATGATTCCACCTACTCCTGATTCGGAGGGGTTGTTCCCAACAGATGACCCTCAGGTGGATCATGATGTCTCCCCTGTGAATGCTGTAAACTTAAATCCAGTGATCTTCATCTGGTCTGCACTCACCTGTGGCTCACCTGGGTAATGGATGCAGTCTCGCTGTCTGCAGTGACAGTGAGTTTCTCATGGTCTCTGGGGAAAGTACTCGGAGACTTCTCCCTTGGTGGTATGGAGCCAGTTGACAGATTCAAGTGTTGTAGCTCACGCTGTTTCTTCCAAGCGTCTTGGGTTAATACTGGTGTTATTTTCCATACCAAAGTCCAATTACATGATGGAAGATTTTTGGTAATTGGGCCCTTTGGATTTTAAATCCTCCCAGGTCAGTGCCCATGAGGATAGCCTCCAGTAGGAAGGGCTCTCGGGCTTCTAACAGAAGGTAAATCTGATTTATAGATGGACATGGCATTATGTCTGTCACAAATACATTATGAATGGACATTATACATTTTCCAACATATAAATTAACTCCCCCTGGGAAATTATCCCTCATCCTAATGGATTACACCACAAGAAGTTGTTTGCAGTATTCATCCTAAATTTTCACTTTTCTTAATTTCATCATATTGATGAGTAGAGGTAACCGGAATGTTCTTTTGCCAACATCTTAGTATGTTAGTAATATTAGGCTAATACTTGTCAATCACTTCACAGTTTTCCAACTGGGTCCACTAAATCTGTGCGGAACCATACTAGATAATAAACAGGTGTTGGTTTCTGCTCACCATTCATTCTATACTGGGCCATGAGGGAAAGACTCCTGGATAGTAGGTACACATGTTTCTCCCTAATTGTGGGAAGTCCTCTCAGTGGCATTCCACCAGCACTGCAGCTGCTGAGCAGCCAGAGCGGGGCTTTGCTCCTTTGCTTGGAAAGAATCACGTCCAGTACTGCTTTCCTTTTCCTTTTCCTCTGTTTCTGCTGTGTGCTGACCTCTTGCTAGTGAGGCTTCCCTTCAGAATCTATGTCACTGATTTCTCTAGAAGGACTGCGCCTAGATGGCCATCTCCCCAAACACAGAAGCTGGGGTGCTCTTAAGGGAGGGTGCCTTCCACCACACTGCAAGGCTAAATCTTGTTTGAGGAAATCTACCAGTGAACCCTGGTGGAACCTGCAGCTGAATGGTGGAAGGGACTCACTGTCCTCAGAACCCTTCTCTCATCGTCTCCCCATCCAACCAAGAGGACTGCTCACAGATGGTCTTGATACTTGTGCTCAATCCCAGACCGCTCAGTCACGTCGTGATGAGGTGCACACTTCACTGCTGTTAACCTCTGCATACACTGAAGCCTGTTTCTTGACTTTGCTCATGGATTAACATTCCCACATGAGTGGGAGCGCTGTGCCCAGTTGCTGTTCGGTTCCTCGGGTAGGCCGGTTCAGTTAATCCAAGCCTATATTCTACAGGTACTTTGGGATTATGTGTTTCTCTGCTTGGCCATGTTATAACCGCTTTCCAGATGACTTTTTCACTTAGTTGATGTTTTAGTCTTTTACTCACAGATTGAGCATGCAATGTGTGCCAGAAAAGGAGTGTT
Source organism: Dasyprocta punctata (assembly GCA_004363535.1). Lineage (NCBI taxonomy): Eukaryota > Metazoa > Chordata > Mammalia > Rodentia > Dasyproctidae > Dasyprocta > Dasyprocta punctata. The sequence continues at coordinate 312 of RJWM01001689.1, read as the reverse complement.
ACACATGTGAATAAAACAGGACTGTTTGCCCTGAAAGCTCTCATGATCCAACAAGGGAGAAACAAACAAACAAAAATCATTATAACACTCCAGGTAGTTATTATTTCCCTCCCTCCTTCCCTCATTCTCTTTCCCAGTGCTATTTTTGAAGAAGCTTCCATTAGCTCAGTATCTTGCCCAAGACTGGTCAAAGGCTCATAGAAATGAATTCACAAAATCTCCAGGCATTTTCCTTTCCAAGAGAAAGGTCAGGTTCAACATAACTGCAGCAACAACATGAAGACCTGAGCTACGCTGAGTGCAGGCTCTCTG